>PVKA01007332.1:45529-78423 GCA_004027165.1 Ctenomys sociabilis
AAAAAAAAAAAAAAAAAAAAAAAAAAAAAAAAAAAAAAAAAAAAAAAAAAAAAAAAAAAAAAAAAAAAAAAAAAAAAAAAAAAAAAAAAAAAAAAAAAAAAAAAAAAAAAAAAAAAAAAAAAAAAACCCAAAAGTAATTGGGATGAAGGTGGTGAGTCTACTACTTCTGTGATTAGGCTAAGTTTTTTAAAAAATTTATTTTAACGAGAATAAAAAAATAAGAAAAACAATAAAAATGTTACAGAATTTCAAAATGATGCTAGGAAATTAACAATGGTTATTCTATTGCTATATTGTACATTGTTATCTTCAATGTAGTTGTTCAGATTTCCAGACAAAGGCAAGAAAAATTGCTCAAACAAGTAAACATTAACTGTTCTTTCAACAAATCTATAGCTTCTTTCTTTCTTTCTTTCTTTCTTTCTTTCTTTCTTTCTTTCTTTCTTTCTTTCTTTCTTTCTTTCGGGTGTGCAGGGCCTCACTATGCAGCTCTGACTCGTAGGGATCCTCCTGTTTTCTGCCTCCCTAGTTCTAGAACTACAGGTGTGTGCTACCACACCTGGACTCCATCACTGACTCAGCATGCACTGGGGTAGGACCAGTATAGCATAGGGTGCCAGGGATCAAACCCTGGCCCCTGTGCTTACCTAAGCAAGCACTTAGCCCGCTGAGCTACACCACCCACCCTTACTGTCTGTCTGTCTGTCTTCTTTTTCAGTACTGGGGACTGAACTCAGGACCTTATGCCTGGTGCTCATCCCTTTATTTATTTCTTTTTTTTTGTCCCCTCCCCCCATAAGTCTAATTTGATGGTAAAGTATCAGTATGGTTGAAGCTACAGTGATTGTAGGAGGAAGGCAGCTTTGGTTTTCAGAGCTGGAAGGCATTTCCAGTAGAAAGGGGGTGGTTACAAAATTGGAAAGGGGTTCTGAGAGTAGGAGAGCCCAGAGCAAGCAAGGGCAGGGGTCAGACGCACATTGGTGGGTCTAGGCCTGAGGTAGGGTCGAAATAAATCTTCTTACCCAGTGTCATGTGAAATCCATGGCCTTGCTTCCACACAAGGCCTGCCCCTGGCCCCATCTCTTCTGCTGGTCTCTCCTAATATCTCTTCTGATGAGCCAATCACAGGACTCTGGTAAGCAGAGTGCCAAGGGAGAACTCAGGCTGGGGAGTCCACAGTCAGAAGACTTTGACGGCTCCTCTCCTTGCTCTCTCCTGCTTCTCTCTTTTTCCTTCCTTGACAGTTTGACTGTACTATTCCTTCCAAGCAGCAATCTCCTCATCACAAAGTTCAAAAATGTACTCTATGTCACAGATTTTTTTGAGAATAAAGTAAAATAATATATAATGAAAGCACTTTTAAAAGGAAAATGTTGCACTTGGTTTTTGGTGTTATGTAAATGTGTTATACATGTGTGTATGTGCATATAAGATTCACCCAGAAGTTATTTGTTGAAAGTACTCTTCTCTCAGGCTGTAAATATTCTGGCTATTGGGAAAACTAGTAATTTTTAGGAATGTCCTTTGTAGTCCTTGATTTATGATGAGGGCAGATCATGTGAGATTTGCTGCTTTGTTGTAAAGCAAAAAATGTATTTATATTGTTGTTGCTTAGATCAAGAAGCTGGGGAGATAACTCTGTGGTTTAAGCATCTGCCTGACAAGAGCAAGGTCCTGAGTTTTGGAAGGTAATTGGATGGTGGGGGTGCTATAGCTTAAGATGCTATTAGAAGAGTGCTGCTGGCTCTAGGTGAGTCACTGGGGTGTGACCTGGGGTATATGTACCTCAGTGGCTCTCCTTTGTCTTTCTGCTTCCCAACCATCATGATGTGGACATCTTCTCCTCCACCTCTGTCATGCTGCTTCTTCCTGGGTGTCAGCCAACTACAGACTGACATCTTTAAAAAACCATGAAGCAAAAGAAGCCTCCCCTCTTTTAAGTGATGGGTGCCAGGTATTCTGTCCCTGAGGGATACGGTAGCATACATTTGCAGCCTCAGCACTCAAGAGCCTGGATCAGGATGCTCACCATGAGCCTAAGACCAGCCTGAGTTCCTGAGCACAAAGTGAGTTCAAGGAGGGCCTGCGCTACAAGAGAAATCCCTTGTCAAAGAAAACATGCTGAATTCAAACCAAACCAGAAAATTAAAAAAAAATAAATAAAAAGGTATTTTGTCTCAGTAATGATGAAAGAGATTAAAATAGATTTTATTACCAGGAGTATTGTTGTTACTATGAATATACCTGATCATATGGATAAGAAGCCTTTGGATCTGGTTTGCAGGATTTTGGAAAGGTCTGGAGATGCTTGCTACAGAAGGTCTACAATGCCATAAGCTGAATTTCATGGGTGATTCTGGTCAGAGCTCAGAAGAATACAATGCCAATAGAAATA
Organism: Ctenomys sociabilis; assembly: GCA_004027165.1. Classification (NCBI taxonomy): domain Eukaryota; kingdom Metazoa; phylum Chordata; class Mammalia; order Rodentia; family Ctenomyidae; genus Ctenomys; species Ctenomys sociabilis. The sequence continues at coordinate 47,925 of PVKA01007332.1, forward strand.
CAGACAATGAAAACTGGCTTAGATAGTTTCAGTTGGAAATAAGGACTCCATCAACAACTGGACTAGAGGGCATGTATTTTATGCTCTAGTAAAATTTTTGTCTGTATTTTGCCCATGTATCAAGACTTTGTGGGATATTGATGTTGAGGGAGTGTTTGACTAATTAATGCGGCAGAGGAAACTTCAAGGTAGTACAAAATTTAGGCTGTTCATGGGCACTGTTTGTTATTTGCAGCCAAATTTATAGTGAGAATCAGGACCAAACAGCAGAGTTGAGTAATTTGAAAATTTTGCTGATGGTCAGAATGCACCTGTAAATTTGGGGCCAAAGAAAGCTTGGTTTCTGGAAAATTTAGTGTTAAAAAAAAGCCAAGTAATTTGCATTATAAAAATAGGAATAATAGGTTTAAAGCACCCCAGGAATTAGCAAGGCCTACTCTTCACAAACTCAAAGGTGAAAAACTATAAATATTTCATTTGATAAGAGTCCTGAGACATCTTGCTCAAAAAGGGCTGGCTAGGAAATTGGTTCCTCAGGTGTGTTTCACAGTTCTAAGCCTTCCACCACTCAGAGGCCTCCATAAAAGTGATCCAAGGGGTCTGGCTATTGCTTAAGCTGCCGCTAGACCTTGGTATCATCCATAGAATGTTGGTTTTACATGCATGCACAGTGAAAGAGCTGTGGTGTCAGAAGGCTTCTGCCCAGATTTCAGAAGGTCTTGGAGGCCAGTCAGTGTGCCCTTCCCAAGGGATATGCATGAAGTAGTTAGAGTGAAACTGAAAGTGCCCTGGGATCTCAGGAAGATGGAGAAGCAAGGAATGTGGAATGCCTGAATAAAGTTCAAGTCAGTGAGGAGAGTCAACTAAAAAGAGAGACTGTTAGGCCTGCAATCCACAATGCCATAGGGGTGGGAACATCCATGCCTTTTGATATTTATATCTCTCTACAACTTCCCCTGAGTACTGGTCATGTAACTAAAAGATTTAATATATGTGCTTCTGGCTCACAGTCTTCCTTTGGTCCAATTCCTTTACATTCTGCCATTCTACCCCCTGGAATAAGAATGCTTAACCTACACCACTGGATACTGAAAGTGCTTAACAGCATTTCTGATTTTTATTTTTTTAAATTTTTGTTTTATTGAAGTACAAATATCAATGAGATAGTTTTAAGATACCTTGACAAGATGGATTTGATAAATTAATACATTGCAAAGTGTTTTCATAATGTTTTGGTATCATAGAAGGTGCATACATGATATTATACTTACAGACATTATTACACCATATGTCTCTTATCAGTAAATAAAGAGTGTAGCTCTTTGAGTATCTTATCTTTTATATCTGAATTACATCAAAGATTCAATAATTAATACTTTCCACCTTGATATTTTCCTAGTGGTTGTCCATACTACTAGAAGCTGACATAATATCCAGTCCAACCACCATTAGTGCAAATCTTGCCTCTCATAGAATTATGTAGAAGCACAGCATTATCTATCCCAACTGTACTGTCCATACACACACATCATGATTCTTCTTTTCTCTACCCCTTCCTTTGTCTACACCTGTCAGAGATGGGCATTCCATTGTCATTCAACTAACTTAAGTGCTTGAACTTGACAACACAATCCAACACAGTCCAGCATTCCACAACAATGGTGAGTTATCCAAAGAAGTTCTCAACCATAGTCATTTACAGCTCAACTTAATATTGTGGCCCCATGATGTATACTTCATTTTTATACTTTTCTGCTGGATGGTTAAGACCTAGATAGAGCAAGACTTATACACCAACACATATACTTTTTGTTTCTTATGAGGTCAGTGAAGTCCCCTCAGGGTTTATCTTGTAATCTTGTAGTCCTGTACCTTATTCTGTAGATCCTTTGTCTGTGTCATCCATGTGGATGAGTCACGGCCAATGCTTGACCAGTTTGCTCTCTGAGAGAGCCTGAGAGAAAGTTTTCTCTCCATGTGACTCTCTATAGAACTTCGATCTCTTTCCTCTGTGGCTCCATGATCTCTTTGTTCAGAAAATTTGGAGCTCAACTGAGTTTCATGATGTTGCAGTACAGGTTCTCTTATGTCCTAAGTCTTCGCTGACCTTGAAAGGCTAGGGCCAAAATGTTGGCTGGCCTTGTGGCTCTTCTATTTCTCCAACTTTGATCTGTGAACTTAGGTTGTTAACCATCCAGAAGAAAAGCTGATTAGTATCCTGCAGCATATGCCATTCACTTTGCCTTATCGGACTCAATTGATTTTATTTGTTGTTGTACATTTCCATTTGTATTTCTGCTTTTTGCATCCTATACTAGGGAGACTCTACGATATTTACACATGTGTATCTGGTTTATTTCACTTATGAGTATATGTTCAAGTGGCATCCACTTCAGTATAAATGCTTCAAACTTATCATTCTTAACAGCTGAGTAATACTCCATTATATAGAAATACCACATCTTTTTCAACCATTCCTCATGTGATGGACATCTTGGTTGTTTCCAAGATTTTGCTGTCACACATTGTGCTGCTATAAACATAGGTACACATATATCACTATGATACAATGTTTTCAGTTCCTTTGGGAAAATTCCCAGTAGGGGGATAGCCAGCTTGAATGGGATTTCTAGTCCTACTCTTTTGAGGAATCTCCATACTGACCTCCACAATGGTTGTACCAGTCTACATTCTCACCAGCAGTGGAGAAGTGTTCCCTTTCCCCTCAACCTCTCCAACATTTGTTGTTGGTTGATTTCTTTATGGTAGCCATTCTTTCTGGAGTGAGATGATATCTCAGTATTGTTTTTATTTGCATTTCATGGATGACTAGCAATGTGGAGCATTTTCTCATATATTTATTCGCTTCTTTAATTTCATCCTCTGAGAAGTGTGTGTTCATCTCAGATGCCCATTTCTGAATTGGGTCTTCAAATTTGAGGGCCCTGTTATATCTTAGTTCTTTATATATTCTAGACAGTAGACCTCTGTCTGATTGCTTATTAGTTAGGGTTTTTTCAAAATTTGTGGGTTGTCTTTTCACTCTGTTGACAGTTCCTTTTGACGTGCAGAAACTCCTCAAGAAGAGTTGATCCCAGTTGTTGATTCTTTCAAGTGCTTCCCGTGTGAATATATATGAACTCTTTACCTATCCCTATGTCTTCAAGAATTCCTCCTACTTTCTCTTCCAGGAGATTGAGTGCTTTTGTTTTAATGTTTAGATCTTTAATCCATTTTGACTTTAACTTAGTGCATGGTCATAGACATTAGTCAAGTTTTAGTTTTCGGCATGTAGAGAGCCAGCTGTCCAGCACCATTGTTAAACAGGCTATCTTTCTACCAGTAAGCGTGTTTGGCCCCTTTGTCGAAGATCAGATGGCTGAGTGTGATTGTAGATGCCTCTGCATCTTCTAATGTATTCACTGATCCTCAGGTGTATTTTGTTGCCAATACTATGTTGATTTTAGCACAGTGGCTTTGTAGTATAATTTCAAGTCAGGAATTGTGATGCCTCCTGCCTTATCTTGATTGGCCAAGATTGCCTTGGCTATTCTAGGTCGTTTGTGGTTCCAAATAAATTTTAGGAATGATTTCTCTAGGTTTGGGAGGTATGTTGGTGGCAGTTCATTTCTGATTTTTATAGTGGCTCATAACTAAGAGTTCATCTTGAGTGTCAGAGAAGATTATGGACTTAGACTTTGCAGCAATGCTGGAATTGCTAAGACTTAGGCAACTATCACAGATGGAATGAATGCATTTTGCATAAAGAGATGTGCCTGAGTTTTAAGGAAGCCAGTGGTGCAATGCTACTTAGACCAGGAATGACCCCTTGAACAAAGAGGATATAACAACTCTCAATAACCCAACAACAGCCCATGAAATATGAAATGTAATTAAAAATCTATGACAAAGAAAAGTACACATGGCTGGCAACTGTAAGGGTCTGAGTTCAATCCCTGGTTCCACAAAAGAAAGAAAGAAAGAAAGAGAGAATGAATGAATGAATGAAAGATCCAGGGCCTAATGGATTCACAGCTGAATTCTACAAGAAATTTGCAGAAGATATAATCTCTACACTCCTCAAAGTCTTCAGTGAAACTAAAAAGAGCAATCCTCCAAAATTGTTGCTGAAGGCAGTTATTATGCTGATAGCAAAACCAAGGAAATACACAACTGAAAAAGACAACTACAGGACAATCCCCTTCATAGATACAGCATAAATGCAAAAAACCTCGATAAAATCCTAGCAAACAGAATACAGCAAATCATCAAGAAGGTTATACACCATGACCAGGTAGAATTCATCCCATGGATGCAAGGATGGTTCAATATATGCAAATCTATAAATGTAATATACTATATTAATAGAGCCAAATCTAAAAACCACATGATCATCCCAATCTATGCAGAAAGGCTTTTCCAAAATTGGAATAGATGACCTCTATATCAATCTGATAAAAGCCATGCATGATAACCCAATGGCTAACATAATTCTAAATGGGGAAAAACTGAAATCTTTTACTCTCAGATAAGGTACAAGACAAGGATGTCCTCTATCACCACTCCTATTCAATATAGATCTGGAATCACTAGGTAGAGCCATTAGACAAAAGAGAGAAAGAAAAGGAATAAGAATAGGTAAAGAAGAAGTTAAACTATCATTATTTGCAGATGATATGATACTTTACTTGGAAGACCCCCCAAAAAAAACTCCACCAAGAAGATACTAGAATTGACATACAAATTCAATAGCATAGCAGGATACAGAGTCCATACCCAAAAGTCAATTCCTCTACATAGATAGCAAGCACACTGAGAGGGAAATTAGAGAAACGATACCTTTTAAAATAGCACCATGGAAACTGAAATATGTTGGAATTAATCTAACTAAACAAGTCAAAAATCTATTTGATGAAAATTAAAGTACTCTGAAAAAAGAGATCGTAGAGGATTTCAGAAAATGGAAAGATATTCACTGCTCTTGGATAGGATGAAACAACATCATAAAGATGGCCATACTCCCAAATTTATTATACAGATTTAATGCTATCCTCATCAAACTACCAACAACATACCTCACAGACCTAGAGAAATCATTCCTAAAATTTATTTGGAACCAGAAAAGACCTAGAATAGCAAAGACAATCCTGGCCAACACAGACAAGGCAGGAGGCATTATAATTCCTGACTTGAAATTATACTGCAAAACTACTATGATAAAATCAGCATCGTATTGGGAACAAAATAGACTTGAGGATCAGTGGAATATATTAGAAGATGGAGAACCCTTTAGAAACACACTCAGCCACCTAATCTTCAACAAAGGGTCAAACACATTTACTGGAAGAAAGATTGCCTCTTTAAAAAATGATGCTGGAAAAATTGGCTCTTTACATGATGAAAACTAAAACTTGACGCAGGTCTATCACATGCACTATGCTAAAATCAAAGTGGATTAAAGATCTAAACATTAAAACAGAAACACTAAATCTTCTGGAAGAGAAAGTAGGAGGAACACTCGAAGACATAGGAGTAGGCACAGAGTTCACGAGCAAAAATCAAACCACACGGGTAATACTTGAAAGAATGAAAGACTGGGAACTCCTCTTATTGAGAAGTTTTTGCATATCAAAAGAAATTACCAATGAAGTGAAAAGACAATCCACAAATCTGGTAAAAATCTTGAAAAAACAAGCACTCAGACAAAGGTCTGCTGTCTAGAATTTATAAAGAACTAAAAAACATTAGGACCCCAAAATTTAAAGACCCAATCCAGAAATGGGCATCTGAGATGAACGTACATTTCTCAGAGGACGAAATTATAGAAGGTGATAAATATATGGAAAAATGCTCCACTAGCATCCATGAAATGCAAATTAAAACAAAACTGAGATATCATCTCACCCCACAAAGAATGGCTATCATAAAGAAATCAACCAACAACAAATGTTGGACAGGCTGTGGGGAAAAAGGAATTTTTCTCCACTGCTGGTAGGAATGTAGACTAGTGCAACCATTATGGAAATCAGTGTGGAGACTCCTTAAGAAACTAGGACTGGAAATCCCATGCAAGCCAGCTATCCCACTACTGGGAATTTTCCCAGAGGAACTAAAAGCATCAGATCATAGTGATATATGTGCACCCATGTTTATAGCAGCACAATTCATGATAGTCAAATCTTGGAAATAATCAAAATGCCCTTCTCCTCAGGAATGGATGAAAAAGATGTGGTATTTTTATACAATGGAGTATTACTCAACTATAAATAATGACAAACTTGCAACCTTTATATTTAAGTGGATGCCACTTGAAGATACACTCATAAATGGAATAAAACAGACCCACACTTGTAAATATCATATAGTCTCCCTAGTGTAAGAATTCAAAGGAAGAAAAAAATAGGAAAGTATAACACAATTAAAAGGAAAGTAAGAACTTAAGGATTAAACAATGAAGAGCTAGGAGAAAAACTAGGAAACATGACAGGGGCAAAACCATACATTTAGAAGCACAAGATGGTTAAGGAAATGACCCTCAGAATTTTCAGCAGGTTTTTGAAACTAGCAGTTAATTGGTAGGGTTCTCATCCTGACTAACTATGTATATGCTGATACCTGTGAACTAAACAACTGCACTGAATAGCAGTGTGCAATACTAAGATCATACTTGGGATGCCTGTCATTCTGTTCTTCAAAATATGTACTACTTGTCATGTCATATCAATTACTGCTATACTGTCTCTCAAGTAAATGTTCGTTAAAAAAAAAGGGTAATAAATGGAAACAAGAGACAAGGAAAAAATGTCATAAGACTGTCCTGATACAATGCTGTGTATGGTTAGATTTCTAAATTTCCATGTAAAAATATGTAATTGTTTATTCCAATTTTTAAAAAAAATATTTATTTTTCCTTCACATTCTATAGGAATTTAAAGTTTAACATATCAATACTTAATGGAAAATGCCTGTTCCATGCTATGTCTAAGTTGTTTGATAATCAGACAGATAGTGAGTTTAAGCTCAACTGCCTATTACAGGGTAATAATATCAAGTTTCTCTTCTAGAGGGTTAACAACTTAAGTTTGGGGACAAAAACTTAGAGAAAAAGAAGGGCTACAAGGACAGCCAATATTTTGGCCCTAGCCTTTCAAGGTCAGTGAGGACTCATAAAAGAACCTGTATTGCAACCCGTAACTCAATTGTGTCCCAAATTTTCTGATCAAGAAGATTATGGAGCCACAGAGGAAAGTGATCGATGATGTAGAGTGTGCCTAAGAAGTCACCTTCTCTCAGGCTTTGACAGAGAGCAAATTGGTCAAGTAATGGGCTTGATTCCTCCACATGGCTGACAGTGACAAAGGATCTCCAAGTTGTGGTACATGGTTTCAGGCTGCAGGGATTTGACTGATGTTGAGAGATACAGAAGTTACATTTCTTGTTATATAGGTCTTGCCTTATCTTGGTCTTAACCATCCAGCAGAAAAGTATAAAAATGAGATATAAAAAGTAGAGCCATATTAATATGCTGAGCTGTTGAGGGATGAAGTCAATGACTTCTGACATTGCCAGTCCTATGGATAACCCACTACTATTATGGACTACTGGACCATATTGGATTATTTTGCTGAGTTCACATACCAAAATATTTAAATAGCAATGGAATACCCATCTCTGAAAAAAGTAAACAGAAAAAGGGAATACAAATGAAGGACCATTTTGTAGCTGTATATATAAAATACTGTAGGATAGATACGCAGGTACTTTCTTTTAATTCTATGATAAGAAAGATTTGTACTAAAAGGAAATCACACCTGCATCTTGTACTATGAGTAACCACTATGAAGACAACAATATACAATGTATTAATTATTGAGACTATCTTACTAATCAGTTTTGAAACTGTCTAATTGCTGTTTGTTTCTCAATAAAATTAATTTTAAAAAATGACCCTAAAAGTCTTATGTACTCAGAGGTGGGTCTTTTGGAAGGTGACTGTATGATGGGGGAATGAAGGCTGAATTTGATGTTATGATGGCAGGGCTGGTTAGAAGAGGTTTAACATAGGGGTATGGCCTAGAAAGAGAACTTTCCCTCCTTAGCACCTCCAGTCTCTTTCTGCTTCTAGGCCAACATGTGAAGAGACTTATCCATTATGCTCAGTGTCATGTCTGCCTTACAGCTGGCTGACCATGAGTGCTACCTCAAAATTGTGAAGAACAAAACAAACAAAAACAAAAAACCTCTCCTACTTTTAAATTGTGGGTATTGAAATTCCCTCACAACAAATAGGAAAGTGACTAAGATACTTACAGACATAGATTCTGGCATTAGAGAATTGCTATTGTCATTCATCTAGTCAACAGAAGCCAAGTAACGTTGATTATAGTGCTGTTTACCAAGAACAGTATGCAATAATCAAAATTTCCAGTAGGTGACAGCAAAGCCCATAGTAATATTTCAGTCACATTCCAAAGGTATTTGAGAATCTTCTCAAAGTACTGAATCTTGTCATTCTCAAGAGGGTAATTATTGCAAGACTACGATATATGGCCCTGTGATGTCACCATTAGTCTCTTGAGATAACTAAATAGCAGTTTTTAGAAACAGATTTTGGTTATCAATATTCTTAGTCTCTAGAATTTATAGAAACAACTTCAACAATAAAGAAGGTCAAATTCCATTACACATTTGTGATCTGCCAGTTGCTATTCTAAATGTGCAAGGCTGCTGATGCCAACCTATTTCTCAGAGGGCCTCCAGGGATCACAAACTTTTCTCTTTCAATAAAGGGCTAAGCTTTTCCCAGGCCACTCCTAATGCAAAATACTGACCACACCATCCGTGACCATATCAACCACGCTGTCTAAGGAGAAGGAGTTTGGTTAGAGATGTCAGCGGTTTAGTTAAAAGCACTTGACATAATTTTATGAACAATTTTCAGTTATAATTGGTATTTATCAGAAGTTCTATTTTCTTTTAAAATAACATGCTTCCCTTAGATTTCTATCAACCTTTGGTTGGGTCCCTGTGGGTGTCTGTCTCATTCATCTTGGACATGTTTCTAGGTGACAGTGGAATCTTTTTTTTATTTCTAAGTCTTCCTGAGGCTGAGAAACAAGGCAAAATGAAATTGAGTCATCAACATACAAAGCTTTTTCCAACAGAAGGGTGTGGAATTTACACAGAGTGGCTGGTATTTGACTGTCCTCAACCTCTGAATGTTTGCCTTAGTCCAGAGCAGAGCAAAGACCAAGAAAAAAAAAGGGGGGGCTACCTTAGAGCATGCTGATGCACGTCCGCCTGCTTTCTTTCTCTTGCACCCCTCCATTCCCCTCCCTTCTTTTTCTTTCTCTTTTACCCACCCTTGCTCTACCTCCCCTCCCTTCCCTCCTTTCTATCAGAACATAACCTAGAAACTAGGGAGCCTTTTTAGCTGGCTCCTAAATAGCTTCCTACATACCTATCTTCCCATGTACTTCTATCTGTAAGAGCGTGCTATAAATACAAAAGATGAAATTTCCAAAGACACAATAGGGTCTATATGATTTAAAAGTAAGGTTTCCCATGGCAAGAAGTTTCCAAGGATGCTCAGTTTTGGTACCCAGAGGGAGCTCCTGTGCTTGACAAGGCATAGACACTGATTCCTAATGGTGCAGCTAGTGGCAGGGATTAGCTTATGTGGACAGAGGTTAATTTATGTGACCCCTCCACGTAACTCTCAGAAGTGAGGAATTCATAGCACATGACAAAAAAGACACTAAAATTTAGGAGTTAATACTAAGATGGTCTTATTCATGTCCACAGGCTGGTGTGGCCAAATACAATGCATTATTACAGAAATGACATATATTCTCAAATGAAAGTTTAAATGTACAGATAAGTGTGTGTGTGTGTGTGTGTGTGTGTGTGTGTGTGTGTGTGTGGTTGCTTTTTGAGTTACAGTGGGGTTATGTCTCATAACCTGTTGTTAAACTGAAAATACCTTAAGTCAAAAATATGTTAGTGCCTTTATCAACTGAGTGTCAGAGCTTAACCTACTTTTCCTTACATATATTCAGAACACTTATGTTAATTAGCTTACAGTTAGGTAAAATCTAACACAAAGCCTACTCTATAATAAAGGGTTGGATATTGCATATAATTTATTGGCTACATGGCAGTGTCAATTGCTTACTGTCATGATTGTATAGTTGACTGCGAGCATAGTACCACTGCCCAGTGTCTTGAGACAGTACCCTAGACATCACCAACCAAGAAAAAGATAAAAATTTAAAGTACGATTTCTACTTAAGAGTATCACTTTTGCATCATTGTAAACTAAAAAATAAATATGTAAGTTCAATCATCCTACATTGGGGAAAACTGTGAGTGTGGATGTGCATCGCAGCTCTTTTCTGCAATATGGAGCCCAACCCATCACTGAGTCTCATAACCACTCAGATATTAATAAACCATCTTCATGAGAGGGAAGCTTCCTGTCACCAGGAATGTTATCAACTGGATCCACCAGAAGCAGGAACCGGTGTAGAGGAGGAACCAGCATATCGCTCCCAAGTCCGGGCCTTGAATGGAAGCCCCTTCTCAGAAGTAAGCACATTTGCTAGCTGATCTTGGACAGTTCACTCCTGGAGTAATTAAACACTCCTCTCCAGGTCCCTGCAAATTTCCTGAACTTGTCAGAATATTCTGTGATTACTCTAAGTACAGTTCCCCAGGTTCCGCTCTGTCTGGGGATTGAACTAGTGAAGGATGTCAGAGCTTGTGGGTATCACTTGGTGGGTACAAGTGTCTGCCATATTATAGATGGAAAGCTGCAACTGCCTCCTCTCCTGGTCCTCTCCTAGATCTAGCAGTTGCCTGTTTGAGGGGCTGTTCAACCCAAGGGCTAATTCCATTTCCCATCCAAGAAGGGAAACTCCTTGACATCCCTTCCAAGACTAGCTATCCTAAATTCCTATACGGTTATATCTTAATACACATCTGCTTTGAAACTCATGGGGTTTGATGCAAGGCTTGTCCCAGTACTTGTTATTTGTTTGGTACTCTTACATAGGCTAGAGCTGGTTTGTGTCAATTGCCTCACAACTCAGTGCTCTTCCTATCCAAAACAGTGTATTTGGCATTCATCATTCTTGACACTCATCCAGTCTCCTAGATGTAGCTAAAGAGGATGAGCAAGATACTACTGCACTTTTTTCTTCAAATGACACCACTCAGTAACTCGATGTTTACCAGAAGAAAGTTCAGGATATTCTGTGATCTTACTAATCACTAGTTAAGTGATAACATGTCATCTGCAACATGGAGAAGGAAGAGAGGGAGGGAGGGAGAGAGGGAGAGTGAGAGAATGAGAGAGAGAGAGAGAGAGAGAGAGAGAGAGAGAGAGAGAGAGAGGCTTTTACAATAAGATCACACATAAGACAAGGATGTCCTCTATCACCATTCCTATTCAACATAGTTCTGCAATCATTAGTTAGAGCCATTGGACAAAAGAGACAAAAGAAATAAGAATAGGAAAGGAAGAAGGTAAACTCATTTTTATAGACAACATGATATTCTACATGAAAGACCCAAAAAATCCAAGAAGCTTCTAGAATTAATAAACAAAATTAGTAGCATAGCAAGATACAAATTCAACACCCCAAATTAATATTCGCCTACACAGACAACAAATTCATTGATAGAGAAATTAGAGAAACAATACCCTTTAAAGTAGCACCCCAAAAATGAAGTAACTTAGGACTTAATCTAATAAAGGAAGTAAAAGATCTATATGATGAAAATTAGAATATTCTGAAAAAAAGAGATGGAAGAGATTTCAGAAAATGGAAAGATATTCTTTGCTTGTGGAGAGGAAGACTCAACATTGTGAAAAAGGTCATAATGCCAAAACTTTTATGCAGATTTGATGCAATCCCTATCAAAATACCATCAAGGTACTTCACAGATCTACAGAAAACATTCCTGTAATTTATTGAGATCCAGAACAGGCCCAGAGTAGCAAAGGCAATCCTAGCCAACAAAGCCAAGTGAGGAAGCATTACAATCCTTGCCTTGAAATTATTCTACAAAGCTACTGTAATAAAAGCAGAATGGTACTGGCAAAAGAAACAGACCTGAGGCTCAATGGAACAGATTAGAAGTGCAGACATAACTATAAACACACTCAGCCACCTTATCTTTCACAAAGGGACCAAATATGCTTATTGGAAGAAAGATAGCCTCTTTAATAAATGGTACTGAAAGAAATGGGTCTCTGCATGCTGAGAACTATAACTGGATCCAGGTCATTAGAACAGAAACACTGAGTCTGCTGGAAGAGAAAGTAGATGGAAACCTTGAAGACACAAGGGTAGGCAGTTTCAAAACAAAAGCCAAACTGAATGGGAAATACAGCAAAGAATCAACAGCTAGGATTTCATTTTATTGAGGTTTCTTCACATCACAAGAAATCACCAGCAGAGTGAAAAGACAACCCAGAATTGGGAAAAAAAAATTAACTGACGATCAATCAGATAAAGGAGTTACATTTAGAATATATACAGAACAAAAAATTCAGGCCTCCAAAATTCAAAGACCCAATCCAAAAATGGGCATCTGAGATGAAAACACACTTGTCAGAGGAAAAAATGGAAATGTAAAATAAATACATGAAATAATATTCTATTGCACTGGTCATTTGAGAAATGTAAATTAAAACAATATTGAGATATCATCTCAACCTAGAAAGAATGGCTATCATAAAGAAATCAATTAATAACAAATGCTGGGGGGATTGTGGGGGAAAAGGAACCTTTCTCCACTGTTGGTGGGAATGTGGACTGGTACAACAACTATGGAAATCAGTGTGACTCCAAAAACTAGGATTGGTGGTCCCATTCAACTCAGGTATTTCCCATCTGGGTATTTTTTTTTTTTGAAAGAAATGAAAACGTTGTACCACAGTGACATATGTCCACTTACATTAATAGCAGCACAATTTGTCATAGCCCAATCTTACAAGCGAAGAAAATGTCCATCACTTGAGGAATGGATAAAAAAGGTAAGGTATTTTTATGCAAGGGAGTACTACCCAGCTATAAAGAGAGAAACTTGTGGCTTTTGTAGGAAAATGGATGCAGCTAAAGGTTATACTTGTAAGTGAAACAAATCAGACACACCTGTGTAAATGTCATACTGTCTCCCTAGTGTAAGAACCTGAAAGAATAAATAAAATGTGGAAGTTATTACAGATGTAGTAAAATGGAAAGAAACTGAACATAAGGAATAAAGAATGAAGATGAGGGAAAGGAGAAAAGATAGAAGAAAAGGAGGGGAATACTCATGCAACTATGTAAACAGGATGGCTGAGATGACTGTACTACTAATTTCTACCAGCTTTTTGAAAGTATCAATTAATGTTTAAAATTTTCACTTTGAGTAACTATCTGTAATCTGAGTAACTACATCAAAGATAGTGGTGTGCAATACAAAAACCATGGTTGAATACCTCTCATCTTGTTGTTCTAAATGTGTACCATTTTAAATGTCTTGTCAGTTATTGCTATATTCTCTTTAAGATAAGTTAAAAAGAAATGGTTTATTGAAAGGAAGAGTTAATGTTTAATTATTTGATCAACCTTGCTATATCAGTCAGGGTTTTACTAGAGGTACAGATATAACACAAGATGTCCCAATGTATAAGAAATTCCAAGATTGGCTTATGATGGTCAGCCACAGAGTTGGATGAGGAAGCATGCAGAGGGCGTCTGCACACTGGAGACTGATGGATTCATTTCAAGGTCTGGAGCCCACTGCAGTGTTCCATGCACGTCCATATCAGGATGCCGATAGATCTATGACAGAAGGCTGATGAATGTACACCAGAAGGCTGAAGGATCCAAATCAGAAGCCAAGAGTCTGTGCTAGAGACGTCCACACTGATGGTGAAGACTGGAGCTCCTTCAAGGAAGAATGGGACCAACACATGTCCAAAATCTAGCAGGGTAAACATTAAATCCTGTAGTTCCATGTGGAACATCCAAAGCAATCTGTGGCAAACTATGAGCTCCATGTGGTTTTGCTCCTATGGCACTCTTGGTGGTAGCTCCCATGGCTTCTCCCTGAGGCCAGCTTTGTTCCCTCTTTGCAGTTTCCCTTAGATGATCCATATTCCTGGCTTTTCCAAACTCCTGGGGTTTCCACTCAATGGGATTCTTACTCACAGCTTTACTCCCTACCCTCTGAGGAACACACTGCCTGGCCTCCCAGGCGTTCTGGAATTGAGGTGGAAGCTTTCTTAACCTCATAACTCCTGCATTCTACAAGTGTCTAAAACCAGCACCCCATGGATAATGCTAATGTCCACTACCAGCTGAAGCAGTCATCAGGTTTTCCTCTCACTTGGCTGTTTTGCCTGGATTGCTGAGCACTCTGACCCTGATTCTGAGGAATAAATTCTCTATGCCAACACCTGGTATTCTCTATTCTGAAACCTAGTGTGGCCACTGCTCCCATTTTGGAACATGGGGCTCTGTGCAGCTTTTTCCCCAAGGCAAAGTTCCTGACCCTTTCAATTCTGAGGCTGGAAAAGGTGAAGACCTGCTATCTCGTATCTCTTGTCCTTTCCTGGAAATGAAGATCCTTTCAGCTCTATCTTTGCATTCCACAGCTCTATTGGAGCTTTCTTTCTGGCCAAACTCACAACATTCTAAATCATCCTGCTGGACTGTTTGCTCTTGATTCTCCACATAAATCTGATTAAAGCCCTGCATAACAGCCATGCTACTGTTTCAATATGGCTACTTTGGAATTTTTTTGAAAGATTAATAAGTTTGCCATTCTTACTCTCAGTCTTAGGCCGAGTCTTTGGACACAAGCAAAATATAGACAAACTTTCTGCCACAGTAACAGAAATCATCTGGAGTCCCACAGCCAATGCAGTCCTTTTTCCCAGAAGAAACCTCCCCAGCCTGATCTTTATAGGCAGGATTTCTATCAGTCTTCTGGTCTGAGCTCTGACCAGAATCTTCCACACGGGACAGCTGAAGATGTTCCAGAGATTCTCTTGGAGGCAACATCTCAAGTCTTTTCATATCTCTTCCCATAAGGAAGCTTCTCAAAAGCTCGTAGTCCACATGTTCAGGTTTAGTCACAGCAACAATCCCACTTCTTGATACCAAATTTTATCTCAGTTACTCTTCTCTGTTGCCATTGTTGCTATTACTCCTCCCTTTTGTTCTTGCTGTTTTGCTGCCTTCCACTGCCATGAACTGCTGCCCTCTGCCATGTGCCAGACTGCCTTGGAGCTAACTGAGTATGGACTGAGACCTCCAGTAAGAATGAGCTACATAACCCTTTCCTTCTTTCATTTTGAGTGTTAGGTATTTGTCCCAGCAATGAGAAAAAAGTAACTGAGATACTTGCATATCTGTATCTGGTAATCTGAGCATCAGATCTGATGATAAAAATTCATAATATAACAATCATTGATAATTTCTATTTTTTTGAAGATTTCTTTATTTGGGGTCAAGCATACCTGCCTGGCAAGCACAAAGACCCAATCTTTCCTAGGATAAAACTTTGACTCAAACCTGGAAGGTATCTCTGACTGTAGAGCACAGACTATCAGAGGAAAGTCGCCTGTTTATGGGGGATCAGATTAAGAAAGTTCCTCACCCACAGAGCCAGAAGTGCTGGCTGGATCACTGCCTCTCTTGGGCAGTTCTGAGAAGGTTACTACTGACCTTGACCTCAGTGACTTGCTGTTGTTTTTCTACTTCTGCCTGACTCACAGCATCATTTTCTATCTATGAATTCTTTGTGCAATCAAATTACTGCTCATCCATGTCTGTTACAGACAAGTTTCAGAAGTCCACACTTTTTTTTCCAGACAATTTTCCTAATAGCTGAACTTTGAGTGATACTGATTTTAGTGTTTCTTTCTGTGAAAATACTTCAAGTTCTTTTTAAACTTTTTTATTTATAAAGAATACAAAATAGTGCTAGAAAAAAGTTAGAAATGATACAAGATTTCACTAAACAAATAAGAATTCAACAAGGGTTGCTATATTATGTGATGTTATCTTTAAATTAGTTGTTCAGATTAGTAGATATAAATATGTAAAATTCATTTAAAGAAAAAACAAAACAATAACAAAAGTTATAAGAAATTCAATGAGGAAAAAACAGTTAAAAAAAAAATTAAGCATTAACTATTCCTTGTACAAGATCAGCCGAAACAGACAATACAATTATTCAAACTATTATGCATCTATACCTAAATATATTTTTTCTTCTTTCACTTGTACTTTTCCTCATTCTAGTTTTTCCTTCCCATTGAACAATTTCTTTCCCATTCACAGTCTCTGTTGTACCTTTTAGACTTGCATTGATCTTTCAATGTTTCACTGGTGTGAGAACCATCGAGTTCTTTTTTCCCACTGCATGGTCAATTCTGTAGACAGAAAGCAACTGTCCTACGTCCTTCTTCTAATAGTACACATTTATTTTGCATAGGACATATAGGTAATTCCACAAGGTCCCTTCAGATCCATTTAATCCCATATGTACTTGACTGCAATACTTTGGTCATCACGCATGTCTCTGTGCCACTAATTATCTACTTGATTTATTGCATCCTAATTTCCCAGTTTATTACATCTAGTCTCAGTCTACTAGTAAATTTTCCCTCTCCTAAAAACCATGGCCTCAGCTCCATCTTCCTCTTCTTTTTACAGCTGTGGGACTAGAAGCAGCCATGAAATGTGGTGCTGATCTTTCTTGTTTCTCCACACCCTGCCATCTGGACCCCACAAGTTTCCTAATTCAGGGAAACTTGCTCCTTGAAGTAGCACTAACTTTCAATGACTTCTTTTCATGCAGCCCAGCTTTGATAGCAGAGCTGATCATTTCAGGTAGAGAAATGCAGACTCTAATTGGTCCAACTGTCTCCCTCCTAGAATTTGGACCTTTGATGAGACAGGCACAGAATTTCACGGAGTGGAGCTGTATTAATGGCTGCATCACCTAGAGAGAGGTTTTGTTAAGTCGATTCTAGAATGCTAAAGTTGCTCAGGATCCCACCCTTCCTCAGCCTTGGTTGTCATCTCATCTACTGGCTTTCTGTGAGCTGGGGCACAAGCCTTCTTTAGGCAATGGTTTAAAATTCTTTATTTTTTGCTTAAGCAGGCAAGAATTGGCATGAACCCTTCACAATGAAGAGACTTGGCCAATGCACAGTCTTACCTTCTTTAATAATTTGAAGCCATGGATGTGAAGAATACCCTTGCCTGCCAAAAATCATTTTCTCCATGTCCTTGATGCCTGTGAATTCTTGTGAGTCCTTGTCTGAAGTTATCCTCTCTAGTTCCACTGTTGAGCTTTTTCCACTTACCTGAGTGGGAAGGTTCCCAACATTTTATTCATTGAAACTGCCTTTTTATTGTCATCTATTGAATTCAATGAAACAAAATGTGAATGAGCCAGACATTCTATCACTTTAATTCAGAAAAGTAAGTGGAGTTAGTCAAGTACCAAGACACCTGACTGCTAGATGGACATTTCTGCCGTGATTTTACCTGAGGTGACCCAGTGCATTCTCAAAAGTCTACAATTTTAGCCTATAATCTTTTTCTGTCTCTTTTTTTATCTTGTTCAGGAATAATGCTAGTCTCCATGTGGGCCTTTAAGTATCAGAGGCATCTCATTCTCTCTTCCCCAATAGTCAAAGCACAAGCCCTGCTTATTGATTCTAACCTGGTCACACACACCTAGGTATAGCATGCCACAGTCACCTCTCCCCAAGTTTCTTTCCATTCATTTGCTTTTACATGGGCTTTCCAACTTGACAGTCCATAATTTGGCTGTTCCTTACCAAATCATTATGCATCCTACTACTTAGCTCTGCCTAAAACTCACCTCTAACCATAACAACGCCAAGGAAAGGGTCCCTTAACGTAATATTTCTGTACTGGGAAAACCATAAAAATTGTTCAAACATTTGAAACAGTTCGTAAGATGTCAAACAAGACTTTCCAAACCAGTTGTTAGCACTGAGGCGTGCATGTACTACGTCAAAGGCCCCTAAGGGATTATGATGTAGATTGGTGGCCAAATCATGCCTTTAATGGAGTCTTTAGAACTAGTGAACAAATTTTAGGTTTCTTGCTGTTATATTTAAGATACAACTTCTGCATGAAGCCTTATCTCTCTGCATTCCTTATATATCCCAAATGTGGCCCAGAGTGATACTGTTTCCTGAATGCCTTCTGAATTCATGACTTTCATTGGTGTGCCCTTGCCCCATTGGAATGTCATTTTTCTCCACTTTTATTTCCCTGAATCATGCCTTTTCTTGAAGGTCAATCTTAAATGGAACAAATGCAGATAAAAAGGCATATAATATGTAGTGTTTGAGGTATAATAAGCTTCCAACTGATTAATGTTGTTACTGTGATGATACACAGTGCATTTTATCTCTACAAAGTCCTTTCTGTCCCTATTATTTCCTTTCTCTGCATTTCTATTGCATCTTCTTTCTGTTTTTCAAGGTACCACCCCACTATTTTTGCTCCTGTCCTACCTCCCCTGATGAAATGCAAATTTGTGGGTGACACATCTTGGTTAGGGCTTATAGCATGTTCAAAACCCCAGTAAAAACTACAGAAATATTTAATCTTTTAAACTGAATTCTAAGTGCTCTAGTACCAGATGTTCCATGGCATTTCTTGCCCAGTATGTTTATCTCAGATGAACAAGAGAGATGCCTGACTCAGAGCCCTTTAAATTAAAATGTATTTATATAGCAAGAAAAATTCCAAATAGAGCTGAACAAAGGAGAGATTAGCATTTGTAGAGTACATACTGTCTTCCAGGGCACTAGTGTATTATCCTTGGAACACCTGTGTAGCACAGGTCACTTCTGACCTATCTTGTATTTTTCACTCCCTTTATTTCCTTAGTATAACATTTGCATCTAACATTTGCTTAGCACATATCCCCAGTTGTTTCTGGCACTTCAAAGAGGAAACAGTTCACTGGGTGGCAACACCATGGACTCCAATATTCCTCTTGAGTATTCAAAATGAGTGGAGTTCTGCAGAACAGAATATGTGACTGATTTATTAGCAAGGTTTTAAAAAAACATATAATGTACTGTACTGTTAACAATCACATTCTGATGATTTGTGGTTATATCAGCCAGATGGCTATTTACATGATTTTAGGAGAATGTATTTACAGGAAGTTTGGGTCCTTCCTAAACCTATATTCCCGAGAGGTGAGGGTTTGGGTGTATGTGGTGTGTCCCAGTGAACAGCACAGAAAGACAGATCTACTTTCCTGGGAGAAGAGGTAAAAATGGCTCTACAACACATGCCTGCATTTTGCATAGTATAGCACTATGAGAAGGATGACTATGTGACCTTTGTTCAAACTGGGGCATTTAGAACCAAAGAGAATTCAGACTACCCCAAGAAAACTGGGACTTAGCAATCACAGGGAACAGATCATTTCCACTGGGAATAGGGTTAGTTAGTGATAGCTCTTTCTCTCAAATTCCAGATAATGTGACAACAATAAAGGTGTGAATCCTGAAAGCAAGTTCAAAGATTATGTGGCTGTGCTGGAGTCATTCTGAAGTACCTAAACAAACCTAAGCTACTGACCCAATAAATCCTTGCACTGAAACCTAACCTAGGAGCAGGATTATCAGTTAAAAGCATTAGTCACACAGTGGTTGAGGGAAGTTAAGGCTCTCTTCTAAATACTGCACTGCACTGCTATGGTGAGTAGACACAGATTCGCCAGACAATGACTAACCATGTATCATTATGTTTAAAAACAAAATTGACAAGAACAGAATTATAGGAACAGGGCACAGTATAACTGATTAATCCCAAGAGAAAAAGATGAGTGACATTTTCTTTGGAAATGATGCTTCCTTGTAAAGTTCTCTTTCAAGTGAAAAACAAAACAAGCAAACAAATAAAAACAAACAAAATACCTGATGGCATGAGCAGGAAGGAAGCCTTCTTGATGAATCTTAACTTCAAGCTTTCTAACTTCCATACCACTCTTTTTATTATCAAAACACCAGGTTGTCTCTAGGTGTTTATTTTGTCTACTCAGGTCCTCTAGAGCCTGCTCTCATAGGTAGATTTCCCTAATGAAGTATGGCTATGGCTCTGCTCCTTCCCAGTGCGGCTGATATTCTCCAGTGTTATTAAGCTGTGAACAAGCTCCTCGAATCGCCATGGAGAGTGTTTCAGATAGCTGGCATGCAAGGATTCCTCATGCATAACACAGGTCTCCAGTGACCTACTTACCATAAGTCTTTCACAAACTCCCTTTGAACCATGATGAAAGCAGTCTATACAAAATCTGACAGGCACAGCCTATCAAATTAAATCCCAAACAGGGCCTTGATGTTCAAATCCTAAAACAGAAAGGACTTATCAAGTTAAATTTACATGTGAGGACCCTGAGTTCTCAGCATCCAGAGACAACCCAGACTCTTGTACTCAGCATGACAATAGGTTCATTTAAAGAAACATAAGTGAAATAATTTCTTTGCAGGTTAATGTTTGAACCAATACATAATGCTTAAAATCGAAAGAAGAAAAAAAATTCAAGCACACTTTCTTCTGAGTCTTTGGAAACACATTCAGAATGTATTAAAATATGAGCTTTAAAGCCTTTTACCATTTATGTTAAATAACAAAAAGAATAAATAACATAGCAAAGTGTGTGCTTTCAAGCACTTGCTGGAGTCACTTTTCAATTTCCTTTCAAAAAGAGAATTTGAGATGAAAATGTTTAATGTTAGTAGTGACATTTATGCCGCAGTTCAGCTCCGACAGAGATCAATTACCTGTTTTCACAGTGATTTTCCTAATCTTTCATTAGTCACCTGAGAATTGTAGACAGAAATGTACAATGCTACCATGTCTACATCACTGACTAAACCCACTTGGGAGCTTAACTGACCACGAGCTAGAATAGTTAAGAGTACACAGCCTATATTCATGAACAGATTTGTTTTCCAGCTGTCATATTCAGGGAAGGTTGCTTATCTTAGGCTTAACCCCTGGCCCCTGTCTCCTGCTTGGTTAAAGTATAACTGGAAAACCAGAATCTACTTATAGTGTGCAATGTGGTATTTTGATGTACAAGATTACCTTAATCAAACTAACCAATATATGTCATGTTGCATAGTTATCCTTGTGTATGTGCCTGTGTGTATGTGTGTTTGTTGAGAACATTTAAGAATTTTTCTCTCTCTGAATTAAGGTACTAGCTTTGCTGAATGATTCTTTTGATTGTCTTGATTTTGTGCATTCTTTTCTTGTCTTTTCATTCCCTGATTATGATATAGGGAAGTGAAACTCTCAACCTGAGCTGTATGAGTTTGTGTTCTCTAAAACCAAAGAATGAATTTTAGGAAAAAATGGAGGTTGAGAGTAGAACAGTTATTGGGAAAGAAAGCTTTTTTCTGAGCCCTCTCAGAAGGTGGACCCATGTGGATTATCTAGGAAGCTGTCTCTTCCAGGTTATTTTTATAGGGCAAAACCATGCAGGGCTAAGGTGGTGAATATAGGAACTCACTTAAGTGGATGTGTGACACAAAACTGTGGTCAACCAATCGGATTACAAGCACCATTACTCAGGTAAAATTGATTAAATCCAGGATCAAATGGGGAAGGGAGTCATGTAGCAAGTGGACATGAATATAAAACAGGGTGATGATCAAGCCTGGATACTAATCTTTAGGGAGGTCAGCATTTTTTTAATTTTTGGTCTTTAGGTCTGGCTCACAGCAGGAGCACCTGTAAGGTATCTTGGCGTTTGTGTTATCTCCTTTCAGGAATTGCCATCTGACTGCCTATAATATTTTTATCTAATTTGGCAGTCTACTCTTGTTTTTTAGATATAACATATTTCTGAAAAATCTATTTGGAACAGTTAGACATGTGGTTCAGTGATAGAGTACCTGTCTAGCACACACAAGGTATTGGAATCAAACCCTAACACCTGAGAAAGTATTTGAGAATGCTATGGAGGCTTTTTAAAAGGTTAAACTTCTGTTACCAATGTCAATTTTTCCTCCAGGTATTTAGTTTTCCATTTTTCCAGTCTGCTAAGTTAGTTATAATGGCTTCAATTAAAAATTTATGGGTAATAATAGTTTTGTTGTCAGTAACAATTGCCCCAGAAGAGAACCTTCTGTGTACCTGTGTTTATAGCAGCACAATTTGTGATAGCAAAATCTTGGAAACAACCAAGATGTCCATCACATGAAGAATGGTTGAAAAAAATGTGGTATTTCTGTATAATGGAGTATTACTCAGCTATTAAGAATGATAAACTTGAAGCATTTATACATCCACTTCAGTATAATGCCACTTGAACATATACTCATAAGTGAAATAAACCAGACACACATGTGTAAATATCATATAGTCTCCCTAGTATAAGAAGTGAAAAGAAGAAATACAAATAGAAATCTACAACAACTAAAAATAATTGAGTCAGATAGGGCAAAGGGAATGGCATATGCTGCAGGGTACTAATCAGCTTTTCTTCTGGATGGTTAACAACCTAAGTTCACAGATAAGAACAGGAGAAATAGAAGAGCCACAAGGCCAGCCAACATTTTGGCCCTAGCCTTTCAAGGTCAGCGAAGACTCAGGACATAGGAGAACCTGTACTGTAGCATCATGAAACTCAGTTGAGCCCCAAATTTTCTGAACAAGGAGATTATGGAGCCACAGAGGAAAGAGATCCAAGTTCTATAGTGTGCCTGGGAAAAGTCACATGGAGAGAAGACTTTCTCTCAGGCTCTCACAGAGAGCAAACTAGTCAAGCATTGGCCGTGACTCATCCACATGGATGACACAGACAAAGGATCTACTGAATAAGGTACAGGACTACAAGATAAACCCTGAGGGGAGTTCACTGACCTCATAAGAAACAAAACCTACATGTTTTGGTATATAGGTCTTGCTCTGTGTAGGTCTTAACCATCCAGCAGAAAAGTATAAAAATGAGGTATACAATGCAGGGCCATAATAAAAGTTGAGCTGTAAATGGCTATGGTCGACAACTTCTTCAGATAACTGTTGTGGAATGCTGGACAGTTTTGGATTGTGTCACGGAGTGCAGGTACCTAAATTGGTTGAATAACAATGGAGTGCCCATCTTTGACAGGTGTAGACAAAGGAAGGGGTATAAAAAGGAAGAATCATGATTTGTGTGTATGGACAGTACAGTTGGGATAGATAACGCTGTGCTTCTACATAATTCTATGAGAGGCAAGATTTGCACTAATGGTGGTTGGACAGGCTATTATGTTGGCTTCTAGTACTATGGACAACCACTAGGAAAAAAACAAGGTAGAAAGTATTAATTATTGAATCTTTGATATATTTCAGGTATAAAAAATAAGATACATAAACAGCTACACTCTCTTAATTTACTGATAAGAGACATCTGCTATAATAATGTCTGTAAGTATATCATGTATGCACCTTGTACGATACCAAAACATGAAAACAGTTTGCAATTAATTTATCGAATCTATCCTGTTAAGGTGTCTTAAAACTTTCTCAATGACATTTGTACTTCAATAAAATAAAAAATAAAAAAGAAGCGAACCTTCTAAGAGTACAGTGCTGGTTTGCATGTTACTACTTCATTAATAGGATAAGAAAGTCAGGAAGGCAGATGTTAAACAGGAGCAGCTTGGTGTTTCCATTAAAAACCTAAGAGGGTAAAAGAGCCTTATTAAGATTAAAAAGTAGGTAATAGTTTCTGTAGAGGGAAGTCAAAAGAGAGCAGATGCCTAGAACTTGGTTTGCTCAGCTTCTGTTTGCAAGCACTCCTCCCCCACATTGCCAACTACACGGGTGTATCTGGACACAACACAATTCGTCCTTTGTCCATCACTCAGGCCACAAGCCCCAAATGAGTCAGTCACCACTTTTTTTCTTGAGAAATTTTATAGTTGGAACTGAAGGAAAGAGATCAGTATTTTTCTGGTCTTTAATTTAATTAACTATTAAATGTAGACATCAAGGGTTTGTAACATGAACCTCAAAACCTGCACAGAAAAGCATTCACTGGAAAAGGAGACACAAGAATCAGTTCAGAGGCAGAAGGATCAGCTATACTGAGCGGGACTCATCTCTTCCCCAAGGAGTTCAATATCCAATTAAAATATCCCTTTCAGCATAAGCTAATTTTGGGCCTCTCTGTTGCAACAATGAAACATCCCTAAGTTTATTTGATGCTCCCTAATAAATCAAGTGGTATGTTATTACATACTTCATTAAGTTAACACAACAACCTAAAAGGAAGAGGAAGCTACATAAGAGGAATATTTAGAGATTCAAATACTACATAATAGACAATCCTATCAAGATGTCCCACAAGTTTCTCCAATTAATCCAAAACTGGACCCTTTTTCCATCTGTGAAACAGGACAGGCTGTTCCCACTGCCTGCAAATGTTCATCTCCTTATGCTCAGTGCCAATTTGAGGTGTCTGCATGAATTAATGTTCTCATAAATTGTTACTCAGCTAAAGTAGGCCCTCCAAGCACTCTGTGTTCTTCCTCATTGACAGTTATAATTACATGTGTGGCATTTCATTCTGTTCTTTACTTCTGTATGTTCCTATATTCTATGATGAGGTCTATGAGGCAGGGATCTCTCTATGTTTCTCACCATTATAGCCCTGGCCTCTAGCAGAGGGAAGGCAAATGTGCTTGAATAAATTAAAGACTTCTGAATGTTTCCTTGTATGTATCTTGAGACTGTGCTCAACAATTTGCAACACTTATTAACTAGCATGTGCAGGACATTATGCTAGGATGTTTTGAGGCAAAAGTAAGTGAGAGGCAGCCTCTCTTCTGCAGCAGCTCACAAAGGATCAGACTGGGAAATAATTACAGTACAAGGGGTGAAGTGTCATAACAGAGAGGAACAAAAATGTCACGGTGGGAAAGAAGGATCTAGTTAAGACAGGGTCCAGAAAATTAAACTCATGAAAAGACAGAAATTCTGAAGTTCAGATCATCAGATGATTTATTTATTTTTTTTTATTCCATAAGGGTGTTTATTAGCTTTTAAAACAAAATGTAATCTTATACTTAATATAAGCTTTTCTTAAAAATCTTCAAAACATTTCTACAGCATTTGTCATGCAACAAACATTACTTTAAATGTATTTATAGATATTATCTTAATTATATGAGGAAAATTATTGCTACCTCATTTATTGGCAAAGAGTCCAAGCAAAAAGGCAGGTCATTTGTCCAAATTCACACAGTTCTGTGCTGGTCTCTCTTCTGTGCTACCTGATTGCTTTAATAAATGCCAAATCTCTTCAATGTTTTCCTGATGCCCACATTGGAAAAACATTTGATGATACTCCCAGCTCTTTCTTCAGGTCCTACTCAAGTTGTGTGGGTCAAACCCAAGAAATTTAAGATATAGTTCTATAAAAAGCTTTATGTCAGTGATGGTACGTGAATAGAGAGGGTCTTGGTTAGAAAAAAAAGAAGCTATTTATTTATTTATTTTAAATTCCTTTATTTATTACAGTGTCTCGCTACACTTCACGGATTCTTTGTTTGTGGGGGTGGGGTGAGCTCAGCCCGCCCTGCGGGGAGGGGCTAGCATGGCATGTGGTGCTGGGGCTCGAACCATCAGATTATTTATAACGTCTCTATGCTGAAACAGTTTTACAACCATCGCAGTATTCCCTCTTACTCCAGCATCCCTTCCCCATATGCACTCTGATCTATCTGAAACTTTCCGGAATATTTGAATAGAACAGAGAGCAGCTATGGGAACCATGATGGTCTAGAATCATTAGAATAAAATAAGGTAATGTCCCCTACATAATGGTTTAATGGGATGGAGAACAGTGATGGAAAAATACCAGGGCAGGTCTCCATGTCTATATGATGAGCAATTCTTTAAGTTAATGAAATATCTATACATTCCATTTTTATTTTATTTTTTAATGTCTTTTTGAGACAGGATCTCACTATGCAGTTCAGGCTGTCCTTCAGCTCACTTTGTAGCTCAAGCTGGTCTTGAACTCACAACAATCCTCCTGCCTCAGCCTCCCAAGCGCTGGGATTACAGGCATGCGCCACCACGCCCGGCTATACACTCAATTTAACTTAGATCAAGGCATAACAATCCTAGAATTTTTACTACAGCAATAATACTAATTTGTAAAAAATCAGTGTAAGGTATAAGAAATCAGTACAGTAGTCATTCCTTCCTGTTGGTTTTGCTGTGGTTTCAGTGACTCCCAGTAGGTCATGGTCTGAAAATATTAAAGGGAAAATTCTAGAAATAAAAGTTCATAAGTTTTAAGTTGTAAACTACATTCTGAGTACTGAAATAAAATCTTGCAGCATTCCACATCTTCCTCCCTAGAGTGTGAATCATTTCTTGGTTCGGTGCATCCACACTGTATACTCAGCTTACCCATTCATTAGTCACATTACCAGCCATCTGGCATCACTGTGCTTGTGTTCAAATCAACCTTAGGGAAAGGTTCAACCCTAGGTCACAATATCATTCACCTCCCTTCATTTCACACTGTTGGCATTGTGTTATTTCATATTTTCAAAAGAGGAAGGTTGGTGCAATTCAATATTTTGAGAGATAGAGAAAACATTCATGCAGTTATCAATTGCAGTTTTCTATAACCATTCTATTTGTGTCATTAATTAACATCTTAATGTACCTAATTTAGAAATCAAATATGTATGCACAGGAATAAATAGTACCTAAAGGTTATTATTATCCAGTTTTAGGTATCCATACACTCAGGGTCTCGGAAATACGCCTCTCAGATGGGGGTATACTACTTTTGTCCCTTCTAGTTCGTAAGGCCTGGAGCAGAAGTCACAGGACACATGCTTATTAGGTGGTTACATATGAAAAATTTTATAGTTCTCTTTAATTTCACAACCACCACATAATACTCTGGAAAGACACTAACGCTCTCTTGCTTGATCGCTGCAGGTGTCAACCTCAGTTTCTGCAAAAAACCCCAAGGCTATACAAATCAGGCTTTTCTGTTCCGTATTACCAGATATTTTCCTTGATGCTGAGATTAGAGGAAAATAGTTTCTCACCTTTCTTTAACATTGAAATGATAATGTTCCTCTCTGAAACACCAGTTCTCATTACAACTGACCAATTGCTGATTAATGGGCAACCTAGATGCTTATCTTCTTTCTTGTTAATCTTTAACCAGGTCACCTATGTGTTTGGAACTACAGCTCTAGTTATGCTTCACTACAGACCTCTTCTTTCTGTATCACTTGCACATCTTTGTTACTTGTTAGGAATGCTGCAAAGACTGGGGTTGATTTGGGGGTGGGGAGAAAAGGGGTTTTGGCAAACCATCGGTATTACTGCTTATACGGTGAAAGCCTACAACTGCGGTAACAGGAGGATGGAGATTTGATGTAACTGTATGTATTTCAATCTGTGAAGTTAAGTTGTTTAGCGACACCACCATATAGTTACACCACTGGTCCTAAGTATGAGATCCCACTCCCACTTAATACACACACACACACACACACACACACAAACCCCTCATGAAATGATCTTACTGAATGAAACAAATATTTAAAAATGTTGGTGGTGTCACGTCTTTAAAGAACTATGAGTGAAGAAAAAATTAGAGTTATTCTAAAATTATAATAACTGTCTCATTGATACTTGTACTTCAATAAAATAAAAAAATAAAAAAAATATTTTCTTTATGATCGAAATCATGCTTCATCTGACTCATCTCGTATTTACTTCAGAGGCCAGCTGTGTGTCTAAGTGGTAGACACAATTCTATCACCTCCATTTAATTGCTTGCTGTGAACCAGTTATTTAGCTCTGTGTGGCTTGGATGGACCCTGCCTCTGTAAAATGGGTATAAATATTACAGTTTTTTTTACACTTGTCATAATATTAAATAAGATGATGTATGTACAGTGCTTATAGGCCTTCAATACCGCTTTAATGCACCTAATCTCGAGTTTCTTTCAGCACCATGGTTAACGTCAGATACCTTGGAAGACCCTTCATAAAGTGAATCTGTGTGTAGCTAGATGACATTCTACTGGAAGGAATCTAGTATATCTAAATAGGGACCTAGGCACACGGTAACAAAAGAGGTCAGCACCCCCACAAGAGGGGTGGGCCAAAGTCTACTTTGCCTTCTCCGAGGTACCTCAACTAAGTGCGAGCTCTGCAAACAGACGGGCGCCCCGCATTTATGTATGGGGTCGGCTCGCCTGGGCCCACGGTGGGGGGTGGGGCACGACTGCAGGCCTGATCTGCGCCCACTCTCACCTCCCACCGAGTTACGTCTAAGACGCGCGCCTCCTCCATCCTGCAGCAGCGCGGTGGCGTCGCTCCAGACCTCGGTCCGCGGCCCCTCCCGCCCCTCCGGCCCGTCCGTCCGGCCGGCCCACTGCGCATGCTCTCCGCGCGCGGGTGGGGCGCGCAAGGCTGGAGGAGCTGGGCGTCCGGCGCGGGTCCCGCGGGGCTGCGGAGGCCGCGGCAGGCGGGAGAGCGGGCGCGCAGACGGCGGCGTCCTGGAGCCCCGCGAGCGATGGAGGCGGCGGCCGCGCCCGCCCGGGCGGCGGGGCTGGAGGAGCTCGGTGGGTGCGGCGGGCGGCGCGGGGGCTCGGGCGCTCGCGGCGCGGGGCGGGCGGCCCCATCCCCATGCGACCCCACGCGGCCGTCCGAGCCGCCCCAGGCTGGACGCGGAGGCTCGCGCGCCGCGCGTGTGCGGCTGTGTCGCGGTGCGTGTGGTCTGCGGGGGGGGGCGGGGAAGGTGCGCGGCGGGAATTGAAGCCCGCGGGGCCAGAATCCGGGGAGCTGCCGGCGGGCGGGTTTGCGCGGCGCGGGACCAGGGGGTGGGCGCGGGCGCGGACGCGGGCGCGGGCTGGGGGCGGGGCGGGGCGGCTGGCAGGCTTGGACGCGCGGGTGTGCTCTGGGGGCGGGGGCCGCGCGCGGCACACGTCAACGGCGGCAGGGAGCCTGCGCCGTGCGGCTCGTGGTTTTTTTTTTCCAGGGATGCTTTGAGGAAGTTGTCTTTGTTGATTGCAAACGGGGCAGCTCCCGAGCTAGGCGTCTGGAAGTGAATTCTTAAGCTTCCTGCCCCAGGCGTAGATAGGGGTGGTGGTGCCGCCCGGAATGCGCCGCAGAGCCTTGAAGCTGGTTCTCTCAGCGAAGTTTGTTTGCCGGCTTGCCTCTGGTCTGTTCCCTGCTTAGGGCCAGGAATGTTTGTGTTTGCCTCTGTCGCACAGAAAGCAGAAGTAGGGATCAGGGTGTACAATCTTATCAGTTATTTGCACTGTATATTTAAAATTCCATGCTCAAGATTAAATATATCCTTCAAGAAAGGTTGAATTGTAAAAAAAAAAGGCATATTCTAACTAACCCATAAGCTGCTGTTCCTGTAATATTGTTCAGGGAATTTTGCAGGATTGATTTTAAGTCAGAATAATTACAGAAAAGATAATAGTATTTTATTAAATGTTTACTGTGTCAAGCAGTGTGCTAAGTGCATTGTTTATGCATCTTATTTCCAACAACAGTTTTGTGGGGCAATTTCTATTATCCTTTTTATGCAAATACAGTAATTTTAAGTTCATTACTGACAAAACCACATATGTATGAACCCATATTCATTAAAATCTGTCTTAGTGAACCTGTGAAGAAATGGGTTTTCTCATGCATTGTTGGTGGTAGCCGGGCAATACAACTGTCCTTAACAGGTGCATATACTTCTAGAATACTTCCCAAGGAAATAAGTGATGGAATAAATATGTGTGTCAGCGTTTGTAACAGAGAAAAGTTTCTAACTATGCAAATATCCAATGAATGGAAGTTGTGTAAATTGTGGTTTAACTATACTCACCTATTGTTTAGCCAAAAATTATATTTAATGTGTGCAGGGTGTACAGATTGTTAATTGAAAAGGGGGTTCACATTATTTTAGCAACATATTCATTAAACTTCTCCTGGGGGCTTGGGGTACTTTGTGAACAAGACAGATTTTGCTCTAATGAAGTTCACATTTAGTAAGACCACAGATAATAAACAGTAAAGGCATTTAGTTGATTATATAGTGTGTAAGGTGAAAAGTGCTGTGGGAAAAGAAAGAGGGAAGTCAGGTGTGAAGGCAGAGACTAATGTAATTTGACTCAAGTTTTTCAAGTACTACATTGCCGTGGGAAGAATGGCCTTCAAGGGGCAAAAATAGAATTAGGAAGTTATTTTAGTAATTTGGTAAAGAGGTATGTGTGTTTTACAGTATATCACAGTGTGGTAATGACAGCGGGAGTAGAGAGGGGTGGTTAGACATTAGATACTGAGGATAGATTTAGCATGTTTTCCTAACAGATTGAGCAGGCCTGGGGATGGAACCCTAAGCAGGCACTTTAATCTGATGAGCTATCTGGCCAGCCATCATGTCTTTA
>PVKA01007333.1:0-19525 GCA_004027165.1 Ctenomys sociabilis
CCTTAAGTCTCCTCCAGGCCAGACTACGTACACCGCGCAATAACATAACAATGTACCTTACAAGTCAATACAACAGATTCACCTTCATTATTCTCCATAAACATAACTAGGCTAAAGGTCTGTCACTGTCTCACATTCATTACAAACTACTATGACAGCAAGCCATATATACCTTTATTTTCTAAAAAAACAAAAGAACTAACAATGAGAGACACCCAATTCATCCTTAAGGTCCACATCACAGCACTGCCAGCTCAGCTTTCAAAATCTTACCAACATGGCTATGTAGCCCTCCGCAGGAATGAACGTAGCCCTGCAAGGCATGACTTGAGTGTGTACACAACATCAGAGTGGTGACAAGCAAAGTGCCAACTTATACAGTAAATATCAACATCCAAGCGAACAGGACAGAGTCAAATCAACTGACCAACACCACACAGACAAGTCATAAAAACTTTTTTTTTTCTTGGTGGAACCGGGGATTGAACTCGGGCCCTTGTGCTTACCAGGTAAGCGCTTATTCTACTGAGCTATCTCCCCAACTTCAAAAAGTCATACAAACTTAAAGTGCTCTTTACCTGGGTATTTTGGAAGTAATGCCTCCAGAGAGGTCGAATTTTATCTTGACCACCAACATCCCACACTGTGAAACAAATGTTCTTATATTCTACTGTTTCCACATTAAAACCTACAACGAAAAACAAAAAACGATTGTCAAGCACAATACTACATCATTGAAAAGATAAAGTCCCTATTCTCTATAGAATAGCTTTTGTAAAGTCCTAGTAAGATCATCGGCAAGCTTTACGCACACAGCACTACTTATGTAAGCTTTGGCATTACACTAGAAATGAAATTCATCTGTAAGCTTTCTTACCAATGGTAGGAATGGTGGTGACTATCTCCCCTAACTTGAGTTTATACAGGATGGTTGTCTTGCCAGCAGCATCCAATCCAACTAGAAGAAGACATTATATATTTAAATTTTAGAACAAAAACACACAAAGACATCAAGTAACTTATAATCTGAAAGTAAAAGTTGTGCTCCGGTGTGGTGATGCATGCCTGTAATCCCAGACTCAGAAGCCTGAGGCACAGGGGAGACAGGGAGGCCCTGGCCCTAAACACCAGAAAGAAAACAAAGAGGAAAAGGAAGTGAGTAATGGGTTTTTTTTGGGAAGAAGTCCCACCAGAAAAGGGCTGCCCTAGCCTACTGTGGTGGCATCTGCCTATAAAACAAGCACTATGGGAGGCTAAGTTAGGTGGATCACAAATTTAAGGGACTTAGCAAAACATCTTAAAATTTAAAAAAGAAAAAAGCTGGGGACAGCTTGTGTGAGAGGCCCATGTGCAGTTGCCATTATTACAGGAAGGAGGGGAGAGGGTAGGCATTATTTTATTTTTTTTGGCAGAACCAGGGACTGAACTCAGACCCTTGCGTTTGCCAGGGAAGTGTTTATTCCACAGCTTTTCAGAACCCACCAGTCCTCCCTGCAGGTCCAAATGGATCTTATACCACCATGAACTCAATAATGTTCACAAAGAACAGAAGAATACAGGCACCATGGCACATACCTATAACTGCAGCACTCTGGTAGGCTGAGGCAAGACGAGAACAACATCAAGCCCAGCTTGGGCAAGTTAAATTTAAATTTAAAAAGTGAAAATATAGGTCAGTGGGAAGTCCCTGGGTCCAGTTTCCAATGCCAAAAAACTGTAGAAAAGCATATAGGGAATCCAACTTGTTTTTTATTTTTAATAAGCTTTATATTGCTTATATGTCTTTATCTCCCTTCCACTGCTAGGGATCAAACCCAGAACCCTCAAAACTAGGTAAGGGTTCTCCACCACTTAGCCATGCCCATCCTTCTTTATGCATATTTAATACTTTCTTCTCCCTCTCCATGGTTAGCTTTCTTACCTCAATATATACGGACTGTGTGGTTTCTACTTGAAAACATGTTAGTCTCACAATTTTGTGTCCTATTAGTTAGTTTAATATATATTTCCTTCATGTAGAAATTCTCAGCTGTGAGATTTTACACATAATGAAACTAGAACCAATTTCTAGGAGCCAAGATAAGACTAATCTGTACAGTCCAGCAATGTTCTCCCTCCCCTCCACTACTGTAAACAACTCACTTTATTAAAAGACTGAACCATTACTGGTTTTCCCTAAGTAGTCCTAAACTTTGATCAAACTATTAATATAAGTAAAACTACCTCATTGATCTTTGCTAATCATTAAAAACTATGTCTGCCAAATTATGGCAGTGAGAAACACTTTTTTAAAAATTTATTTTATTGGCATACTTTTGATATACATGAAAATCACATTCATCATAGGGAATTTGGCCTGTACATAATACTTTTTGAGACACGGTCTCACTACACAGTTCAGGCTGGCTTCAGCTCACTATGTACTCCAGACTGGCCTGGAACTTGCAATGATCTTCCTGCCTCAACCTCCTGAGTGCTGAGACTACAGACATGTGCCACCATGCTTGGCCTTATAATACATCTTTTCTCCCTCCTTCAACTCTTCTTTCCCTTCTTATTTGCAGTAAGTTTTCTTTTTCTTTTTCCCATCCTTTCCTTCTCCCTCCCTTTTCCCTTTGAACATTTCCCTCCTACTTCCTAAATTCTATCATCCATTTGAGCTTTCGTTTCTCACACAATGGAAGCAATGCAGTATTTAAACATGTGTCTCATATTTCAATTCACATATGGTCTCAAGGTGTGTCCAATTATTACTTGAAATTGTCGAGTTTATTCTTCTTTGTGGCATATTTGTACTCCATTGTATATAAAAATTTCTCTTTATCCATCTAATGATGGCCATCTGGGCTGTTTCCAAGATTTAGATATTACAAATTGTATTGCTATCAATATGGGTATATGTCTGTCATTGTGGTATGATGCTTTTAACTCTTGGGAAAATAGCAAGGGGAATAGTTGAAAGAAATGGAATCTCTAGTTTCAGTTTTCTGAGGAATCTCCACACTGAGTTCTATGCTGACTACACCAATTTACACTCTTAGAAACAGTGCACATGGGTTCCTTTTCCCCATAGCCTTGCCAGCTTTTGTAACTGGTTGATTTCTTGATAATATCCTTTCTTTCTGGGGATGGAATACATTTGGAGAATTCCCCAACATACATCCTTGGAACAAAAAAATGATCTTTTCTGTGATTAAGAAGGGTGAATGGGGCTGGGGAGATAGCTCAGTGGCATAAGTGCCTGTGTGTCAAGTGCAAGGTCCTGAATTTCATTCTTGATACCAGTATAAAAAAAAAAACTTGAAAAGCTACTAAGGAGGAATAGTCATTGCCTTATTTATTGCAAAACAGAAATCTTATGGCTGTTTTGTGGTATCACAATCTAACTCAGCTCATCCACCAGAATTCAATTCACGAATGGCTGACAGACTATTTCTCTCGGAGAACTGATTTAAGTAAAACTGGCTTGTAGTTAAATGGAGAGAGACAGACAGAGCGGGTGGGTGGACACAAAACCATCACAACCCCAAGTTGAGATGAACAAAAATCCTCTAAAAGGGGCTGGGGAAGATAGCTTAGTACCTTACGCAACTGCCTGGCAAGTGCATGGTCCTGAATTTGATCCACAGTACTACTAAAAAAAAAAAAAATCTTCTAAAGGATCAGGACTAAAACTCAACGCCATAGAGCCTACCTCGTAAGCATAAGGTCCCAAGTCTGATTCCCAGTTCAAAATACAAACAAGGCTGGCCAGAGAGCTCAGTGGACTAAGGCATCTGCCTCAGCAGAGTGCAGCAGCTGGGGTTTGATTCCTGGTGCACTGTGCCAGCCCCACCTCCAGGGCAGGCCAAGACACCCATGGAGACTGGGCACAGTTGTGCAAGCCTGTAATCCAGGTGCTTGGGAGGCTGAAAACAGGAGAATCACTGTAAGTCGCATCTGTGTAGTGAGACCCTGTACACCCTGTCCTAAATTCATTTAAAAAAAAGTAATAAATAAAATCCTCTAAAATGTTGAGAATAAATGACAAAATTATGACAATGAAGTGGTAGCTTTACAAGAAAAATTATTTTCACAAGATACTTACATTTCATAACATGGGGCATTTTAAATCAGGATTAAAAAATGCATAAAATGGATTTATAAAACATTCTAGGTAAAAGTATGGAACACCACTCTTGCTTGAAGCCTCATGAAAATACTAGTAATATTTAAAAAACTGGCAATCAAAGGATCCTTCCTCGGGATCTCTCTAGGCCCAAACCAATGACAGTACAGAACTACGCTGGCAGTAGCTAACTTTTAGAAAATAACTCTTCTTTAGTTTTTCAACAGTCAAAAACTAAAAAAAATTAAATAAAGGTTAGAATAAACTCTTCTGTAAAGTATTTCAGTATTTTCAGACATAAACAAAATTTAGGAATTCACTCACCAAAATTATATCTTATCATGGACAAGACCTAACTTAATAACATAGGTCTAACTCTGGCTGCACTGGAAATCTAGGGTGGAAACTAGATGTCCTTCAATTTTAACTCAGTCTCATTTACATGAGCAATTTCTCCTTAAAAATAATTACCATGTACTTTCTGTAGATCAAGAACTAAGAAGACCATAAATTCAATACAATGCGTTGGCTTTCTATTTTTAATTATAATAAATTACCAGCCCCATCTTCCAACACCTGTTAAACTACGTGAACTTTTGGGAAAGCAGCCAGAACAGGAATTAAATGTACATCTCCACAGTAGCTTGGCAAACAAGATACATTAGCTAACTTCTTTCTCTCTTTTCTTTCCCCACCCTTTTTTTTCTGGCAGGGCAGGGGCACACTATCTCTGAGCTAGGTGACCATCCCTTATTTTCTGTTCTGACAGAGGGTCTAAGTTGCCCAGGCTGTCCTCAAAATTGCCATCCTCCTAGGAGTCTGGGACTCTGAGACAAATAGGTGGGATTACATTTGTGTGCCATCAGGTATTAGCACTAATTGCTATCACAGATACATTTTATAATAAACCTGGAGCACAGCATAAGGTCTTTGGTTTGAGTGTGAGCAAAAAGTCTGAAAGCCATTGATTCAGGAAGGCATAGATTTGAGTGAAATTTTATAAAGGAAAAAGACGCACACTAGTAAAATATGGAAAAAACAACTCCATCATTATGGCACATGCCTGCAATCATAGCTTCTCGAAGCCTGAGGTAGGAGGATCACAAACTAGAGTCCAACTTGGACAATTTAGTGAGACCTGATATTTACAATTTTTTGAAAAGGGCTAAAGATACAGCCCAGTGGTACACACCCTATATTCTGATCTCAAATAATGCAAATAACAGTAACTTGCCAGAAATTGCAATACTTGAATAAATGTATGATTCAGAAATAATTTCATGATTTCTCCCTTTAACTTTACCTTTTCAGACAATTTTCTCTCTCCCTCTCTCTTACACACACACACACATACACACACGTGCACACTGTCCTCCTAAAGTAGTGATCTTCTCCACAAAAGATGTTGAATAAATTCGAAAAACATCTTATCTCTGAAAAAATCATGAACAACTGTTCTGTGGATTCTAAAGAAGCTGAAAAGGAAAATGAAACAGAAACTAAATGGGTATATTTATATTCTTGAAATATTCCAATAGTTTGTTTTTCAAATTTTGATGGTAGTAGAGCCAGAAAATAAATCCTCTTCACAGGCTTTTGGAAAAAAAGATTCAATGCTCAAAGATCAGGGGGCTCCTTTGAGTACTGTTCAGGTGCGTGGAGCTCACCTGGAAGGCACAGACCACTCAATACCAGGGAAGAGCAGTTGCTTACACTACTCTAGTGAAAACCCTTCTCTCAACTGTGTCTGCGTGTGTGGGAGGCACATCAAGAGCAATTTTGTAATAAGTCTACTTTCGAAAAGACTTTTTAAAGAAACAACTCGTTAATTACTACTTAACAAAGCAAGCCTAAAATTACTCATCAAGATGTTGAGTTAAGGTGTTAAAAACATAACAGGTTTTTTTGGTAAACACGTGCTGCTGGAGCGAGCACTGTGTCAGATTCTTTAAAATATTGGCTCCTAAACCTTTTTTCATTAAAGCTTAAGCCAACTGGACAAAATTAGTTTGCAATACAGGTAAATCAAAATATATTCGGAATCATGTCAGAAGAAAAGAATCCGATAAACACGGCAGGGGTATAAAGACGAATCCTGCGAGAAGGAAAGCTGATCAAAATAAGCACTGAGGACCCTGGACTCGCAAACCTTGAGCGCTCTCTGACTTCCCACACTGGACCTGGTCACTTCCTGCCACGGGCAGGCACACACCAGGGCTGGTTACACGAAGGAGAAAGGGGGAGGAGAAAGGCTGAAGTCGCTCGGCCTCCATCCCGACCGCTGCCCACACCCAGAGGAGCGGGAAGAAGATGCCCCCGAGAGCCCGACCACCAGGGCCCGCTTCCCAGTTACTTCCCCACGTCTCCACCCAATCTTGTAGAGAAAGCGAGCCAAGCTCAGGAACAGGAAACCTCGCTTGAGGCTCTGCGCAGGCCTCTCCGGCGACAGCTGTCAGGGATCGCTCACC
This sequence comes from Ctenomys sociabilis, assembly GCA_004027165.1. Classification (NCBI taxonomy): domain Eukaryota; kingdom Metazoa; phylum Chordata; class Mammalia; order Rodentia; family Ctenomyidae; genus Ctenomys; species Ctenomys sociabilis. Next base: position 6,577 of record PVKA01007333.1, read on the forward strand.
TGCGCCCGCGGGTCCCCGCACCGATTCCCCGGCCCCTGCCCCGCCCCCCGCCCCGCGGCCCAGGCAGCCTCGCCGGGCCTGGGCTCCCCTCGGCCCCTCGCTCACCCATCAGGATACGCATTTGCTTCTTGCCGAACAGGCGGGAGAAGAGCGAGGAGATGGTGAGGCCCATGGCGGCGGTGGCACTTGCGATGAGCACGAAAAGGGCTCCGTGCCGACCCGGGCTTTCGCCTTCTACGCTCCGGATAGAGAAGAGAACCGCCGGGGAAAGAGGGCAGTCGGGACGACGGCGCCCAGAGAAGCGCAGGCTGGAGACAGCCGGGCGAAGAACTATTTGGGAGCTGGCGCCTGGCGCGGCAGCACCCGGCTCTGACTTTAAGGATCTGGGTGTGCCACGTCACGCAGCAGACAAGGCGACTCGAGTGGCAGCCCTACCCCTCCAACGCGGACAGAACCGCGTCACCACCGTCCCATCCCCCTGCGCTTCCGGCGCCACCGGCGCCACTGCGTCTGCGCACATCAGGGATTGGCTCGCTCCGCTCCCTCCCCGCAGCCTCCACCTCCCGGACGTGGCCTGGCGCTTGGGCGAGGCCACTGTGCACATGCGCACTGGAGGAAGACCCAGGATGCACCACTCCGTTGCGTCCAATCAGCGTCAAGAAGAGGCATCCGCTCGGGTGTAGTGTTTGTGTTTCGTGAACGCGGAGGAAAATTACTGTTATGGGAGTTATTTTCGCTCGCTAGCGTTTTCCTGTTTCGTATTGAGCCCGATGGGAATTCTAGAATCTCACGAGTGTGCGTGTTGCAAAACCCTAACTCTTAGTGGATAAGTTGATTCTCGGCCTTCCCTTTTTGACAGTTAAAAGAAGCGTGAAGGGTCAGGGAGATGGCTCAGTGGAATTAGTGTTTCCCTGGCAAGCACAAGGGTCTGAGTTCAATCCCTGGTTCTGCCAAAAAAAAAGAAGCGTGAAGCTGGGCGTGGCGGCGCACACCTGTACTCCAGCACTCGCAAGGTTGAGGCAGGAGGAAGGCAGCAGGACGCCAGGAGTTGGAGGCCTTACTGAATTACAGTGAGACTGTGTGGGATTAAAAAAAAAAAAAAAAAAAAAAAAAAAAGGACCTATAGGGCCGGCCTGATAGCTCAACGGACTGAAGCGCTTGCTTAGGCTAAGCGCGCGCAGCTTAACGGATCCCGGGCTTGCTGTGCCGGCCCCGCCCGTGGAGCGCGCCGAGAAGGCATAGAGGATTTACGAGAGTCGGGTGTTAAGCCCCCTCCACAGGTCCTTCTGAAGATTTCTGATCCTGTGTCAAGACAGCAGAAACGCTGTTGACAGCACACCAAGAATCTCAGCCTGATAAGCTAAGATGGGAAGTCTTAAATTCGACAGTATCCCAAAAGAAATAAGTGGGTGTGTATCTCAGTGCACAAGAACTTGTTCAATCCCCAGTACGATGCTGATGCAGTAAGGAAAGGGGCAGAAGGAGGAATCAATGAGTAAACCAGGCTTTTTCTTTTTTCCTTTTTTGGGCGGAACCGGGGATTGAACCCAGGTCCTTGCCAGGGAAGGGCTTATTCCACTGAGCTATCTTCCCAGCCCTCAAACCACACTTTCTTGGTTAACCCTGTTCTTGTAGAAGCTTGAAAGATTTACTCCTCACTTTCAAATGGAAAGCTTCCTCACTTTGACTTTATTTTTCTCAATTATAAAATGAGGCACACATATCGTTAAAGGATTTTTGAAAAGGCGTTTCCATAAATTTCACCTATTACTTTTACCGCAGTATTGTTACTGTAGCTTAGTATCCTTAAGCCCGTCATAACTAGCCATGCCATCTTCACCCATACACCCTTTAGAACTGTTACAGTATTTCCCCTGAAATATAACGTTTGTGAACTAGCCAAATAGATCTTTGAAGCAGACTGAAAGCATCACAAACTCCATAGTTATTATTTCATATTTACTGTTATTGACAACCTCCCTCATACAGCTGTCTCAAAGTCTAGAGAGCCAATCCGTTTTTTAATTGCTTTGTATTCCCTGGGTTTTGCACACTTCTAAGAATAGACATGGTTGAGTGATTAGAAGATGGTCAAACTATGGTATAACCATACTGTGGAATACATTCATGAGTTAGATATAGAACTATATGCAGGGCTGGCCATAAGTGCCACCCAAATTCAATCCCCGTTACAAAAAAAAAAAAAAAAAAAAAACAAAAACAAAAAAACTATATGCACTATTCTAATGGAAAGCTCTCCAGGGATAGTGTAAATAACATAAAAATACATTCTTTCCCATGCATGTTTGAAAGAACGATGAAACATTTCAGTAGACTCCATTTGCAATAGAAGGTAGTATGTACCTAGTAAAACTACTAAGGGTGAGCTGGGCGTGATAGCACATGGTTATACTCCCAGCACTTGGGAGTTGGAGACCAGCCTGGACTGCAAAATGAGCTCCAGGCCAATCTGAACTGCATATCGAGACCCTGTCAAAAGTCAAACAAACTAGTAAGGATGGAAAAGGAGTGAAAGGTGGTCTGTCCAGTAGTCAAAGGAAAGCTTTTTAGTGCTTTTAAAAATCTGCCTTACTGAAATATAATTTACTGCAATATTAACCAGTTGTACACTTTCCATTTTAACAAATTTAGTAGTGTAACCATAATTTCATCCAATATCTCTTACTGCAGAAAGTTCCTTTGTTCTTTGTAGTGAGCCTTTCTTCACAGCTGGCTCCAGCCCAACCACTGGTCTGCTATCACAAACTTCTCACAGCTTGCTACAGTGGCCGCATGCCTGTAATTTCAGGACTCAGAAAGTTGAGGCGGAATGATCCTTGCAGGAACAGCTTTGACTACCTAAGTTCAAGGCCTGAATTACATTGTGATGCTCTATCTCAAAACACACAAACACAAGAGAAAAAATCCTAGCTTTTTTTATTTTTTGGTGGCACCAGGGATCGAACTCAGGACACCTTGCACTTGCTGGGCAATCACTTAATCCACTGAACTATGTTCCTGGCCGCTTTCTTTGTTTAGATGGAAGCACATAAACCTAGACATGGTGGTATATGGTTATAATCCCAGCATTTGGGAAACAGGAAGATCCCTGTCAATTTTAGATTAGCTAGGACTGCACGGTGACTTCGAGGTCAGCCCTATACATAAGACTCTGTCTCAAAAGCCAAAAAAGAAAATCATACCACAGCAATATATGTGCATCCATGTTTATAGTGGCAAAATTTGTAATAACTAAATCCTGGAAACCCAAATACCATCAGCTGAAGAAAGAATGGAGTGCTACTCGGCTTTAAAGAAGGATAAATGAGACTTACAGATAAATGGGTACAACTTGAGACCATACTCATTAGTAAAATTAGACTCACATGTAAACATTGCCCCCCTCCCCCCTGTGAGAAATTGAGAGTAAATAAAGGCCTAAAATGTATAGATGCAGTGGAATGGGGAGAAATTGTTACTAGAATGGGGTTCAGGAGATAGTTCAGCAGCATAAGTGCTTGCCTGGCAAGCACAACGTCCTAAATTCAATCCCTGGTATGAGAAAAAAAAAGGATGAGGGAAAAGAAGAGAGAAAAAATATGCTGTATTTAATGAAGCATTGTGCTAATATTTGAATAATTTTATGCCTGTGTCACCTTATGAAATTTTTTCCATAAAATTAAACAAAATATATAGTACATAAATTTTTTGTGCTTGACTTTTAGCATGATGTTGAGATTTGTCTATGCTAGTGCATGTATCAGTTTTGTTAATTGTAAGTACTACTCCATTGTATGGATATACTCGTATTTATCTATTTACCAGTTAATGTACCATTAGTGGACTTTTTCATTTAGTTTTGGGCTCTTATGAAGCTGCTATGAACATTTAAGAATGTGGTTTGTGTATTAAAAGATGAACTTGTGTATTATGTATTTAAAAAAATCTAGGTTAGGTGCATGAGTTAAGTATAATTAGTTTAATATGTATTGTTCCAGATTTTTCTCATTTAAAAAAATATTCTCTCATATTCCTGTGTGAGAAAAGGATCACCATTCAAACTCTGAAGGGTTAGGGGAAGTGAGAGGTTCAACCACAAATCATCTTGCAAGATGGGTGCCTGTCCCAAGACAGGCACACTTTATTTGGAAAGCAGGGAGCCTTTACTCCAAATTCACAAGGGGTTCCCTATCCGCATCTCTCATGAAGTGAGGTCAGGAGAGTTTGTCCCAAAGAGAACCTGTTAAGTCTCCCTACTTGTCTCCCACCTCATGCATTCTTTGTAGTTCTTTATGACCTTTTGGTTTACAAGTCTGTAATACTGAAAACTTGTTCTTATCCTAATACTTTTGAGTTTACGGATTATTTGGGTGTAAGTCCTTTTGTGGCCTGCATGTCTGCTACTTGGCCCAGTTACCAGTGGGTTTCCATATTGGCCTGCCAATAAAGCTGCTAAAGTTGAATGAAACATAGACCATCTTTTTTCTTGTTTCTCTCACCTATGTAAATTCATTTTTTTCATAGTGTTGATATTTTGGGTGTTAAATCAGCATGTAGGTGTTAAAAAATGTAAGTTTTTATGGGGTTAATTCCACTGTGTGAATGTAAGGTAACTGATTTCACTCATCTAAAAAATAACAAGAGGTTTTTGTCCTTTTCCAGAAAGCCTGGCTATTAAACTTGGCATATAGTTGCTTCCATCTCACCAATAAAACTTCCCAAGCCCCCTACCAAAATAAAATTTTACTTATGGCAAAGAAAATTTATCTCACCTTTGCTATTCTGGATCTGTGAAATATTCGGTGTTTATAACAAAATTGGTTTTTAAAAAAAAATTGGAAATATCAGTTTCTAAAAATACAATTCTGGGCTGGCAAGATAGCTCAGCGGTCTAGAGCGCCTCCCAGGGACCGCGGTTCGAGCCCCAGCACCACATGCCATGCCAGCCCCTCCCCGCAGGGCCGGCTGAGCTCACACCCCACCCCCGCGAAAAAAGAATCCGTGATGTGTAGCGAGACACTGTAATAAATAAAGGAATTTAAAAAAATAAATAAATAAAATAAAAATAAAAATACAATTCTGAGCATGGTGATACACATCTATAATCCCAGAACTCAGAAGATTCAGGGAGAGGAGGATCATGATGAGGCCAATGTGTTCAAGGCCAGCCAGAACTAAGTATCAAGACCATGTCTCAAACAAGCAAAAAAGAATATAAAAATAACCATTTAAACCACCTTTGCTTCTTCCCCTTTGCTGACCATAACTAGTTTAAATACTCCAATTTTGTCTTGACAGATTTTAAACTCACAACCATAATAAATTAGGATAGTATGTTTTGAAGTAAAAAATATACTGTACAATTATATTAAAGAATTTATGGCCGGGGAGATGGCTCAGTGCAATAAGCACTTCCCTGGCAAGCACAAGGGCCTGAGTTCAAGCCCTGATTCTGCCAAAAAAAACCCCAAAGAATTTAGTAGCCCCCTTAACTGATAGAACTAGTGGACAGAAAAATCATCAAGGACTTGAGCATTATCAGCCTGTTGGACCTAAAGCAAGGTACACATTCTCATATATAACCTGAACATTTACCAAGACAAACTATACTCTGGGTGTAAAACAAATTTTAAATCTGCAAGAATTAAAGCATAAGTATATATTCAGCCTAGATTGAAATGAAATTAAAATCGGTAAAAATAACTAAATTCTTATAACTAATATTTTAAAGTGAAGTTTTAAATGAAAATTACAGGGTAAAAACTGAAAGTAAGAATTTAGATTAAAAAATCTAGGGCCGATGAGAGCTCAGCTGACTAAGTGCCTGCTTAGGCAAGCACAGAGCCAGGGGTTCTATCCCTGGTACCACATGCCATGCCGGACCAGCCCCTTGAGCACACTGAGCCAGCTCTGAAGTCTGGGCATGGTGGCGCAGGCCTGTAATCCCAGCCTGGGGGAGGCTGAAAACAGGAGGATCACTCTGAGTAAGACCCTGTACCAAATACATTAAAACAAAAATTAATAGGCATAGGCAGTGATGTTGAAACTTTCAGAGACTGAGTGTCCAAACTGCAGCCCACTTAATTACTAAGTGCCAACACTGCAATTAAACCTGAACACTGAGGTTTTCGTTTTGAAAAAAAAACTCATGCCTTAACATCTGTGTGTGGGGGGGAGGGGTTTGTTTTGTTGTTTTTTTGAGACAGGGTGTTGCTCTCCAGTTCAGGTTGGCTTGAACTCATTTTGAAGCCCAGGCTGGCCTCAAACTCATAGTGATCCTTGATCCTAGCACCTTGGCCTCCTGAGTGCTGGGATTACAGGTGTGCACCACCATGCCTCTGTTCTTGCTGTTTGGACAGGATCTCATTACCCAGTTCAGGCTGGTCTTGAATGCCAAGAGATCTGCTTTATCTTGGCTGAGTGCTGGGATTACAGGCAAGCATCACCATAGCCAGCCATTACCTGTTTTTGGAGAACTACAATTAAAAAATTAGCACCCCCCCCCCAGCTAGGCTGAAAAGGCAAAAAAGTAAAATCCAGATATATAAAAACAAAGTTATATACGAATGAAATAAAAACGACAAATTTTAGTGGCATTTCTGATGACCTTTTAAAATGTAAAGAGAAAAGCCTTATGATGAGAACTACCCTATTGACACATCTTGGATATGTCCTCTCCTGAATTTTGAGAAAATAAAACTGGGTGTTTTTTTTTTTTGTGCCATAAAGTTAATGGCATCTCTTAAATGTACTGACACATTTGCAACTTTTGAGAGTTCTTTTTTCCTTCTATGGGGAATATGGGGGCAAGAGCTCTATATTATAATTGCTACTTTTAAAAAAGAGAACAAAATATAAGATTTCAAGTTAAAAAGAAAAGCACCAAATAAATGAAAATATAAAGATACCTAAATAAATATGTTCAAAAGCTTGTTTTCCAATGGGGTCTCGTGTTGCTCAGGTGACATACTCATGGGCTCAAGAAATTCCCACCTCAGCCTCCTTAGTAGGGGAAGACTAGTCATGTGTAGATGGATCCTGGCTAAAATATTTCTATCAGAATTTCATAAAATCAATGAGCTATTAGAAAGTATAGAAAAATATCTTCATTGTTTATTAAATTGGACTTTTCACCTGTTTATAAAGTACATAGAAAATTTTTTTTGAAGTTTTGTACTTTTATGAAGTACATAAAAATTTAAAAATGGGCCAGGGATGTAGCTCAGTGCAAAGGACATGGGTTCAATCCCCAGTACCTCAAAAAAAAAAAAAAAAAAAAAAAGCTGGAAAATAAAAGGAATCTCATAATGCACATATTTCACTAACCATGCTCATCCTCAGTATTCCAAACTCAGAAATAACACAAAAATATCCAAGTGTCTTAAAACCCAAGGTTTTTAATTCAGTTTGTGGCATTGCCGCCATGAAGCCTCTTTTTCCACTATAAGTAGATGGCAACAGTCATTACATAGCACACTTAAAGCAGTGTTCCTTCTAATGCTGGTGGAAATAAACACAGTAAATGGCAGTTTAGATGTTAACAAAATTTTCTTAAAAAAAGATTACTTTGAAAGTCACCCACAAAAAATTAAGTTACCAGTCAGTCAAGTCTTTTCTCAGATTTCCAATGTAATGTTAAGTTATCCTTACAAGTACACAATCTGAAATTAAGATAAACTGGATGAGTAGGATATGTTTTTAACATATGTTAAGTTTCAGTTAAATACAGAAAATACAAAGATATCATTATCATGAGTATCTCTTGCTACTCTTTACCTGTGCAAAATAAACTTGAAATGATACATCCTGTAGTGGTACATTTTTAAAAACATACTTGATATGACACTACCAATTTTCAAATTCTGGTCATAAACTATATATAAATTGTAAAAATACAATTTTCTGAAAAATAATGAGATGACCATTTATACCTAAATAAAGTTTCCTAGAAAGTTATGAAATACTTCAGCATATAAAAGTAGTCACCCCTTTTCTGAAGGGACCACTGTTGTTTCACAAAATAACCAATATGATCCAAGGCAAATGATTTCTTCCAAGTGCCACATTCTCTGTGACTTGAAGTATCCTTCAAGAGACTGAATCCATAAGAAAAGGACATATTTGGATATTAGACCACAGATATAAGCATAAGGAACCTTCCTTGGGTCAGGAATGCCCTTGAGTTAACAGCCACAGAGAACCAGAGATAGCTGCTGGAGCCATTTCTTTTACAAACATACAACTAAATTTGGTTGTGTAAAACATAATTAAGACACAACAATTTACATGTGTGCTACATTGTGCGTGCCTATTTTAAATACTGGCTTTTGCAGGACATTCCCATGCAAACATAAACAATCTTACTATACCAAATCACATTCTTCTATTTTTGGCAAGGTAGTATAAACAAAAGATAACTTACTAAAAAAAAGCACAAATGATTTAGGCAGAAGTTCCCATGTCAAACAACAAGTATTCTGAGAAAACAGGTGTGACAGCACAGGACTGTCATCCCAGTACTCAGGAGGCTGAGGCAGAAGGATGACTGTAAATTAAAGGCTAGACAGGGCTCCAAAGTTGAGTTCAAGGCTAGCCTGAGCTACATGGGGCTGCCTAGTGAGATCTAGTCTCAATAAACCCAAACAAATAAGTGTTCTGAGAAACATGAATTTTAGGGAAATAATACCAACAAATAATGTGGGAAATCTATTTCATAATCACTCAAATAACTATCACATACATGGCTTACAGATATCTTTGAAATAGCTCCATTTAAAAACAGCTGATTATGAAGGTTATAATTAAAATACTTGGGGCTGGGGAGATGGTTCAGTGGAATAAGTGCTTCTCTGGCAAGCACAAGGGCCTGGGTTCAATCCCCAGTTCCACCAAAAAAAAAAAAAAAAAAACAAACCATAAAATGCCTATATTTTAATTAAGATTATACAGATCCAAATAATAAAAGATAAGATAAATGATAAACTGTCTTTTTGAGACAGGGTTTTGCTATGCAGTTTGGGATGGCCCAAACTGGTCTCAAACTTACAGAAATCCTCCTGTCATCCTCCCAAGTGTTGGGATTACAGGCATGCACCACCACACCCCACTAAGAGAAAATAAATGTTTACATAACACAGGATGCTTTCTTGACTTTGGAGAAACTAAAATTTTGAAAATGGTAAAAGAAACAATGAAATGCAAATATGGACATAGATCCTGCAAAAAAAAACTCTGCATGACAAAAAAAACAGCATGTCTTCTAACAAGCATGAGAAGGATGATATTTTTAAGCAGTGATTATTCATTCAATAGAATGCTTTATAAAATTATATATCATAATTAAGCCTAAAAAAAAGCCTCAAGACTAGCAACTGGACTCTGAAACATGTAGGACAACAGAAGGCACTACATAAGCATCAATTCCTGCTAAATAGAGTTGGACAGTTCAGTCTTTTCCTTCTTAAGACAATGGCCAGTGTGAACACTAATTTTTATATCCCCCTGAGTTTTATTATGATCAGGCAAAGCAGCACCAGTTTAAAAAAATACCTGCAGTGCCAGCACTGCAGTATGGAATCACTTATGCTGATGGCCCCGTAGGTCTCTCATAAGAGCACTTTAGAACATGATTAAAAATATAGAAATGCCTTTCGGTGTTTCAGTATTAAAGTAGAACCACCACAAATACTAATTTTAAAAAATAACGTGCTAAAAAGGTCTATTTATATAATACAGTCTTCCCACCCTGTATTTAGAATTCTCTGCTGCTGTGAAGGGATCTCCTTTGGATGTCTGTGGAAATGTCAGTATACTTCATGGTGCACAATACTTCTTGGCTGGAAAATTCTGGCAAATATCATGTCATGCCTGTTTTGAGCAGTATGCTTTGAAGATCCTCTGGCAATGCTAAAATAATTGCATCTATATGTGTCCGTAACTTTTCCATAGTGTCAGGCTTCACAGGTAAATGCTCTCGATCAGCCTGCAACTACAGAAGGGATATTTGGCAGAGATTAAAGAAGCTCATGTTAATACATTATTCTATATTTAAGCAATTTCAATAATTTAACAACTAGGAAACTTTAGTCTCAGACTACATAGACACTAAAAAATTTAAGAACAACTGTTTAAATATATTGCTGAAATCAATAAAAACATTCTTTATAAATTTGTAAATACACAACATGAAATACAAAGGATATTTTTCTAGAGTTCAGTATATTCCACACAAATATCTCTAGCATAATATTGAATATTATGATCTGCCTGAGTGACTTCTGATTTACAAAGCTACTTTTAAAACATCACACATTTTCAGTTCAAGTGGGAGGAAAATAACTTCACAAAAAGGTCAATTTGATATTCACTGATTTGGCTACATACCAGTTTATTTTTTAGCTTCAATACAAGGTCTACTGATTCCACTTCTGTGTGTTTCTGGATCCAAAGAAGTAGGTCCTAGATAACAGACAAGATCTAAATCTGTAGTTACTCAAAATGATATTTGTACCTCTGCTTCAATAAGCAAAGGTAATGGGAAAGGAGGACAAAAAATGGGAAAAGGTAATGGGAAAGGAGAATAAGGTAGTTAACTCGTAATTACAGTACAAGAAAAATTCTCATGATAGTCTAGAAATGCTCAATTAGCTAGCATTCAAAATCAGCCAGAATAACTGTTTATTTTATTCTTCAGTACAGGGTCTACAGGTTCTCACTATGTAGATCGGATTCGTAGTGATCTGCCTGTGTTCAGCCTCCCAAAAGCTGGGATTACAGAGCCACCACCCCCAGTTTCAATAGCTGTCTCAGTGCACCCTATGGGTGGGGCTGGCCCTTGGGTCTGTGTAAGCAGGTACTTCAATTCGCTGAGGTACTTGGATGGCCCCTAGAGTAACTGTTTAATACTTGGAAGTAAAGTACAACATATGAAAAGTCCTTTCTGAGGTGGACCTTTTAGGTAAAGAAAGAAAAGAGTAGTTCAATGCAGTTAGCAGCCTCTACCAACACAGCAATGGCTCATTTATCAGGCCTATTACCTAACAATGAAGATAAACAAACATGAATGCATTCTAGATTATAAACTTCACGTCTCCAAAAAAGGTCTTCTTGGGTTTGCTTTGTAGTTGCCTTAGCTGTATTCTATTTCTGAAAGCCATAAAAACTGGACCTTTACCATTAGAAACAACACTGAGGCTAACTCACCTCACTCAGTATTAAACCTAAACAAAAATAAGACGACTATCCTTTATATTTTCACATGCAATTTAAAATAGACTGGTTATAAATTACACAATGTTAAAAATCAGTCAGAGCATATTTAACGACCATTCCTCAGAAAAAAATTCTCTAGCTCAGAACGTGGCCAGCTTCTACGGTGTAACATGCCCATAGGGGACTGCAAGCTACGAGCGCAACCTGAGGTAACTGAAGGCAGAACTGGGAAGACGTGCACAGAACTGGGAAGACGTGCACGATGAGCTCCCCTGCACCAAGGTGAGTGCATCCAGGACTCTGGGCTTTCTGCTTAGCAGGGACGTGACCCAAGGCAGGTCACTCATCTTCTAAGCCACAGCTGCTGCATAATGCAGATCATAACTGCCTGCCTCAATGAACTGTGAAGGTTAAGAGTATCTGTATAAAGCACCTATGTACTCCCTGGTGTGACACATGATCTAGACAAATTAGCTGTTTTTACCAACTATAAAGCAGATGTGGGATTATCTTCAACTGCTAAGCAATACTTTTCTTTCAATAGCTGTTGGTCATGACACAGACACACTGTTTCCTAACCTCTTCACAAAGGGCTTCTAGATGCAGTGCCTCCAGTTTTTGGGTCATTTCCTTCCGTCGGGTTTTGAACCAACCATCAAAATTTGGAGACTTCAGAAAATGCCTATAAAATAAATTTTAAAAAGTGAAGTTTGATTGTAATTTATTTTCCCCACTCTCTTATCAACTCTGAAAACCATTATGAACAACAGAATTTTTCAAGAAAAATCTCAAATTTTAAGGCCATTATTCTTTTAAAATAAAGATCCACAGCTGAATGGGAAAGAAGGGGAAAGGACTAACCGGTAAAGTCCAATCCAATCGCCTTTTATTCTGGAGGTGAGCTGAGGTCCAGTTTTTTCAAGTGTTTTCATAAATTCTTCTGGAAGGAACTGTCTTAATTGGGGTGGGCTCTAAAGGACAATATGGACTGTGCTTACAAACTACACATGTACAGTATATAACCAAGACAAATACAGGTACAGAATTCAAATAGCAAGTCATTGGAATATCTATACCTTCCATGGAGAAATAGTTTTCTGCAAAGGCATCAAGCTTGCCACATATCTTTCCTAAAAACAAGGAGAAAAGTCAAAAAAGTTAGGTATTCTTATCTATACAGTCTTACACAGAGATCTTAAAACTTTTTTCTTCTCAAGTTGGGTCACAGCAACTCTAATCTTCCCCTCCATTTCTGCCTGGGAGCTGCTGATGGTAAATATCTCTCATCTGCCTTGTCTGGAATAGAAGACAAAGCCCCATCCAGAAGGGGTTCTGGTCCTCAGTGTAAGGAAGTGATGAAGAAGCTGGCCAGAGCTGTAGACTTTCCCTGCCCAGCCTATTAGCAGTAAGACATGCCCTTTTTGTACGATCACAGTTTGAGGTATTTACCCATGCTTCAAGCATAACTGGTCAATGAATTATCTATAAAATCCCCCAAAATAAATTAGGGGTTGTGTATGCCTGTCATCTTAGTATTCTAGGAGACTGTGGTTGAAGGATCACAAATTTAAAACCAGACTAACAACTTAGTGACTTAGAAAAGTCAATAAGAAAAGTCACTCTTTCTTTTAAAGAAAGAAAGTGCTTTCTTTAAAAAAAAAAAAAAACAACTTTTTTTTTTTCCCCCAACAGGCTGCAGCCTATATGGTGGCTTATGCCTGTAATTCTAGCACTCAGG
>PVKA01007333.1:19625-63423 GCA_004027165.1 Ctenomys sociabilis
AAAAAAGAGCTTGCAGTTTCTAGGTAGCTGAAGTTCCTAAAGGGCAGTGACAGTCCTCTTACGTCTTTTTTTTTTTTTTTTTTTTTTGTCTTTTTGAGACAGGGTCTCTTTACGCAGCTCAGGCTGGCCTTAAGCTCACTTTGTAGCTCAGGCTGGTGTTGAACTCACAACAATCCTCCTGCCTCAGTCTCCCGAGTGCTGGGATTACAGGCATGTGCCACCATGCTCAGCTGTCTCTTATGCCTTATTCTATGTATCTCTACCTGTAACCTTTGTAATATTTTTTATAATAAACTTGTAAATATTAAATGTGCCCCTGAATTCTGCGAGCCACTCAATCAAATTTATCAAAACCTGAAGAGGGGATATGGGTACCCCAATTTATAGTCAGGCAAGAACCCTACTCAGGTTTTATGACTGGTATCTAACAGAGCAGATATCATGGAAATTGAATCCTCAACCTCTGAGAGCTGGAGCATCTCCAGATACTTTCAGAATGGAATCAGAGGACACCCAGCTGGTGTGTGCTGCTGCACAATTAACTATCTGCTTTCTGGTGGGAAAAATATGCCTATACTTCTTGGACTCACAAAAGTGATCCGTGTATTAACCATGTAATAGAAGAAATTGAATGAGTTTTGCTAAATTCACCATGTTTTTATCATATGCACTTTTCATGAAATCAACACCCCATCACTCTTCATAATGTACAGAGCTAAATTTAGTTTGAGTTGGAAAGTCATTTTTTCAACAGAAATTTAAATCTCAGACAACAGAATAAATATTTTTTGTTTTGTATTTTGCTTTCTGAGGCTTGGTCTCCAGGTGGTCTTAAACTCATAGGCTGAAGTGATTCTCTTACCTCGGCCTTTCAAGCAGCCAGCATGATAGCTCAGCTTTTAATGATAGTAAATAACCTTAGTGAGTGTCAGAAAGTGTACATAACATTTTATACACAGGATCTCTTGTAATCGCAACACCTTATGTGGTGGACATTACTGAGAAACTAAAGTTTCAAAAGGCTAAATAACCTGACCGAAATAACCTATCTTAGCAACAATTTGTCTCTATGAATTTAGTCTATACTCTTATTAAACACTACAGTAAAGTTAATTTACTTAAACATATTTTCCCCCTATAGTGTTAGGCACTGAACACTCAAGCCTTACTCGTACTAGACAACTGCTTTATTGCTGAGTTATGACTCCCAGTTTGACACACAGGCATAAAATGGAACAAAACTAACAGACATTTTCAGACCAAGAAAAAATATTTCTTCCCAAAACAAGTAACAAAGTCCTTCATGCTGTCCCCAGAGGATGTTCATAGGTAAATTATATTAAAAACTATTTAAAGTCTGTGACTCAGTTTCCAGATTCAGCTCACTACTATATCGTGGTCTTACTTATTTGTTTACATGACATTCCTGAGTCCCTTGGAATAGCCATCTCCTGTAGTCATTTACTCTACAAATATTTGTGTTGCTGTGTTTCAAGTCCAAAAAGAAAATAACTTCTAGCCCCGATTGACATATCCTGCAAAACTATCTTTGTGGAAAATAAGGTATTTCCATGACAAAGAGCAACTAAAGAAATTCGTAACCATCAAAGCAATACTTAGAAAAATTCTCAAAGATATCCTAAAAAAGAGACAAGCCAACAAGCTCAAACAAATAATGAGTACACCAGCAAGGTGAGCAGTTAGGCAGAAAGGAAAGAAAGGGAGTCAGCAAAGGAAAATAATGCAATGGCAGGAATAAGGCAGCACCTCCAGGAATAACTCAAGATGAATCATCTCAATTTCCCAATCAAAAGACAGTGCTCAGCAATTGGATCAGAAAACAAAACCCAAAAGTACTCTGTATACAAGAAACACATGTAATCCAAAAACAAATTCACAAACTAAGAATTAGTTTGATTCTTAAAGTCTGTGACTCAGTTTCCAGATTCAGCTCACTACTATATCGTGGTCTTACTTATCAAACTAAGAATCAAAGGCGGGGCTGGGGCTGTAGCTCAGGGGTAGAGCACTTACTTACCTAACACATACAAGTCAGAGTTCAATCCCCAGTTTTTAAAAAAAAAAGGCAAGAAAACAATATTCTATGCAACAGAACACCCAAACAAGCAGAAGCAGCTATCCTATTTTCAGACAAAGTAGACTTCATGTCAGACTGATTGGAAGAGACAGAATAGGTCCCCTTATTTCCTTAAGGAAACACTTCAAAAAGAATAAAAAAAGAGAAGTAATAGCAATTATAAACATACATACACCTAATGATGGCACACAATTTCATAAAACAAACATAACTGGACATTAAAAATCAGAGAGGGGCAGGGATAAGGCTCTGTGGTACAAGCATCTGTATGGTAAGTGAAAGGTCCTGAGTTCGATTTCTGATACCAAAAACAGAAAGAAATCTGATAAATGTCAAAACCATTATAATGGGAGACCTCAATACCTAATTATCACAATAAACAGATCAACCAGACCAAAAAAGAATCAATAAAGAAATGTAAGAGTTGAGGGGCTGGAGAGATGGCTCAGTGGAATAAGCGCTTCCCTGGCAAGCGCAAGGGCAAAACAGAGCACAAACTAGCCCATAAAGCACATTTAACTAAATGCAAAATAATGAAAATTATCACATGTATATTATCAGATCACAGAACAATGAAACTAGAAATCAGTGGTCAGAAATATTTCAAACACATGAAAACAATACTTTTTAAATAATCAACAAGTTAGGAAAGAAATCAGTTCCTAGAATCAAAAGATAATTCTGGTACAATGTAACAGAACCTATGGAACACAAAAGCAGACCTGAAAGGGAAGTTTATACCTGTGAAAGCTCATATCATAAAACAAAGTGAATCCAAGTAAATAATCTTGTGATACACCTCAAGTTCCTAGAAAAATGAACAATCCAAATCCAGTGTTAGTGTAAGAAAGGTAATTATAAAGATCAGAACAGAAATTAATGCAATTTATATGAAAAAATATAGAATGGAAGATGACAAAATACACAAAACAGGCAAATCCTTAAGTCAGTTTTGCAAAAAAACAAAAAACCCCAAATCGATACAATTAGAAATGAAATGGTAAAATCACAATGAACATTGCCAAAATACAGATTATTAACTAATTCAAAAACCTGTACCCCAACTGAAGAATTTATAAGAAAAAATCAACAGATTCCTAGATACATATGAATTACCAAAACTGAATCAGGAAGACAGAAAAACCCTGAAAAATTCAGGGCACAACAAAAATTAAAATGGATAAAGACCTACACAATAAAACAGAAATATCTGGAAGACTCAGTAGGTAAAACCTTTTGTCTGTCTTTTTTTGTTTTGTTTTTGAGACAGGTTCTCATCCTGTAGTGCAGGCTGGTCTTGACCTCACTATGTAGCAATGAGCCTCCTACCTCAGCTCCTGAGGTGCTGAGATTGAGGTGTGCACCCACACACAAAGCTGTAAAACTCTTGAAGGCACAAGCACAGGTAAGACTCCCTGAACAGAACCCACCTGCACAAAAACAAAAACAAAAACAAGAGAGTCAAGTATGGTTGCACACACCTGCAATCATACCACATGGAAGGCTGAGGCAGGAAGGTTATGAGTTTGAGGTCTGCATGAATTACAGAGTGAGGCCCTGTCTCCAAGAAAACCCCAAAGAACAAAAGCATCATAGAAAGAAAATAACATCAAGGGCTGGGGGGATAGCTTTTTAATTTGCTATGATCCTATTTGTTGATTTTTGATGTTATTTCTTATTTATTTATAGTTTGGCAGTCTAAGTTCCTGCCTGGAAAGCACAAGGACCCATGTTCAACCCCCAGTACCATGTTGTGCTGGCCCTAGAACCCTAGGCATCCCATGCCAGCCACTGAAATCAGGCATGGTGGCACATGCCTGTAATCCCAGCACTGGGGAGGTTGAGACAGGAGGATCACTATAAGTCTGAGCTGTGTGGTAAGACCCTGTACCAAATAAATAAATAAATAAGAAATGACATCAAAAATCAATAAATAGGATGATAGCAAATTAAAAAGCCATTGCACAGCGAAGGACACAAAGAGATGCTCAACAGAACAGAAAAAGTTACTTATGAGACAAAGGACTGACATTTAGAATACATAAAGGACTCAGAAAATTAAAGTTCCCTAAAATAAAAGACCCAATCAAAATGTAGGCATCTAAAATGAACATTTCTCAGAAAAAGTACAAATGGCTAATAAGTGAAAAAATGCTCAACATCTGGGCATTAGAAAAATGCAAATCAAAACAACACTGAGATTCCATCTTCTCCCAGAAGAAAATGGCCATCAACAAGAAATCAAATAATAACAAATGCTAGACACTCTGGGAAAAAGAAACTCTTGAACACAGTGATGGGAATGTAAAGGGAGAAAGGGGATGAGAAGAAATGAAAGCGTGTTATGTACATGTACAGCTTGCAACAGCAAGAAGCCATATTATGTGTGCCCCAAGAAGTTGTGGTCAGACCCACACCAACAGCAAAGCCCCACATCATGACATTTCATAGACAAAAGCAAACTTATTATAAAAGTACAGCAGATATGAGCATAGTGTAATGTAATAACACATTATTACCACACAATGCGGCAAGAGACAGCACCAAGGATGAGAGAGAATCCTCAGAGCCTTCGATGGGTGACAGAGAGAAAACACAAATGCTGTATTTAATTTGTTAGATTCTTAAGCACTGTGTTCAGACAAAAGTGGCCTGGTGCCAACAGGCTGTGTATCTTAGAACAGAGTCTTGGGTCTCATATCACGGACAGACTCAGAGCACACTCAAGGCTACTTGTACATAACATTTCTCTCCCAGGGAAATAGCCAGTTTTCCTGAAGATAGCAGCCAAGGTCTTTTCAGCAAACACCTGCATTCTTTTAACCCTTGGTCTGACATAACTTCCCCTGAGGAATGTAATTGTTATGTACTGCAAATATGTACTTACAAAAAGAATGTGTGTGCCACCATCAACCCAACAGAGCAAATGATAACGGGCAAGAGTTATCATGGAGCTACAGATATAGGAAACTGCTCTAGAAGACAATTATCAGAGAAGAAATTCTATAGTAAGCCTCTCTTGAGGTGCAAAACTCAATCTTTGCATAATATTTCACATCAGTTTAGCTAAGTGCACAGGCCTCTTTCCTGGACTGACCTGCACTAAGGCACAAGCACAGCTACAGTGCATCACCAACCATGATTAGGCAGCCAGTCATCCCTGGCTCAGGTAACCAAGCAGTCCTCAAAGAAGAATAAGAACCTACATGGCTTATTGGTAGAACGGTACCTAAGCAACAATGAGAACTGAAACTGTGTCCCAGCCTCAGTTTCACTTCTAACAGTGATATGGAAAAACTACTGCTGGCAATAGTGTGAATTTGGATGCAGTAGCTGCGAGAGTTCTCGCTGTGCAGGCACCTGACCTACAGCCATGGTAAGAGCTTCTGAAACAGATGCTCATAGCACTGCAGAAAGATGAACTCTTAGGCCCAGAAGATTGTATTGAAGACAGAAAAGAAGTGGAAAAGGATCCTGAAGAAAAAGGATATTCAGGACTCATCAAGTTGGCTTGAAAATACCTGTAACACACAAGTTCATCTTTAAGTACCCGAAGGGCAGCATGAAATAATACTAGCTCTATGAAGAATGGGGCATCTTCTTGAAAGAATTCATAGTTTTTGTCTCTGTTGTTCCCTCTGCTGGCCATCAGACTGGGGAATGCACCTGACAACCTCCACAAGCACCTATTAATAAATCATCTGATTGTGTTCATATAGTGATTAATATGATCCTTGGACGGCTGCAGTACCTGTAATTTGTTCTGAAAATGCTGCATTCCTGAGCCACCGGAGGTGACCTGTGAAAATGGTTTGCTGCTTTCTTGACCTGGAAAACTCCACAAAATCATGCAAATCAAGAGGCTCAAATCTTCATGTACACTTTAAGAACACTCACGAAACTGCGCAGGCCATCAAGAGCATGCATATCTGAAAGGCCACCAAATATCTGAGGGGCATCACATTAAAGAAGCAATGTGTGCCATTCCAACGTTACAGTGGCGGAGTTGGTAGGTGTGCCCAGGCCGAACAGTGGGGCCGGACACAGGATCAGTGGCCCAAAAAGAGTGCTGAATTTTTGCTGCATATGCTTAAAAATGCAGAGAGTAATGCTGAGCTTAAGGGTTCAGATGTTGATTCTCTGGTTATTGAACATATCCAGGTGAATAAAGCACCCATGATGCACCACTGTACTTACAGCTCATGGCCAAATAATCCATACCTGAGCTCACCCTGCCATACTGAGATGATCCTTCCTCAAAAGGAACAAATTATTCCTAAAACAGAGGAGGAAGTTGCACAGAAGAAAAAGATATCCTTGAAGAAACAAAAACTTATGGCATGGGAATAAATGAAGCATAAAATAAATGCAAATAAAATTTTTTTAAAAAGAAAGAAAATGCTGTATTCCTAACTCAGGAAAACCAAAGGACACTAAAATTATACTAACTTACCCACAAGATCAATGAATAATTATGTCAAGCTGATTGAAAACTACTGTAGCAATGTGATTGAAAATTTATTTTGATATTAGTTACAACTATGTAGTATAATTTCAGTGTATCAGTTATGATACACTTGAAAATTACAACGTAAACCTTAAAAGAATGAATACTTTTTAATGATATTAAAATCACTTTATTAAGAATTTTAGTCAAAATAAATTTTGCGGCCTTCTCAAAAGACTGTTGGAAATACTAGATATTTAATTTAAATGGTTGCAAGCTGTTTACTGAAGATCACAATTAGTCTATAATCCCAAGCACTCCAGGAGGCTGAGGTGGGAACAGGCATGTTTGAGCCCAGCCTAAGCAATTTACCAAGACCCTGACTCAAATATTAAAAGAGACTGTCACAGGGCCTGGTAGTACATGCCTGGAATTCCAGTGCTAGGGAGGCTGAGGCAAGAGGATCACTGTGAGTTTGAGACCAGCCTGGGCTACACAGTAAGCTCAAGGCCAGCCTGAACTGCATAGTGAGACCCTGTCTCAATAAGACAAGAAATTAAAAAAAGTTAAAGGGACTGAAGATGCACCTTAGTGGGAAGGATCTGAGCTCAATGCTCAGAGAAGGGAGAAAGGGAA
The DNA here is from genome assembly GCA_004027165.1 of Ctenomys sociabilis. Classification (NCBI taxonomy): domain Eukaryota; kingdom Metazoa; phylum Chordata; class Mammalia; order Rodentia; family Ctenomyidae; genus Ctenomys; species Ctenomys sociabilis. The sequence continues at coordinate 26,807 of PVKA01007333.1, forward strand.
AGGGAGAAGGAAGAAAACCACACTTAATTATGCTAATTGCTTTGTTCTGAGCAATTAGCTTTGTTCTGCATGTATGATGGCATGTGGAGCTGTGGTTCAGACCCACTTTAAGTGTGCAATTTATTCTTCAGTAAAAAATAAAAATCAAGTATAGCTACAAACTCCACTGAACAGTTTATACACCAAACTGTTATTGCTTTTGCAATATAAGGACTTCAACTTCTCACTGTTGGGCAATCACTTTAGACATCTTAGGTGATCAGAGTTCTGTCAAAGGCATCTATCTTCTTTTTTTTGTACTAGGAATTGTATCTTTTTTATTTTAATTTTTTTCATAGATTGCAAATTGAAAATAAATTATTTACAAACATAAATGAATATAACAATAAAAATTGTCCAAAATAAAAATGAAGAATTTACTGATCAGTCATAACAGTACAATGTCAAACCAAGAAACTTATATTCATATAATTAGAATTCTCAAAGTAGAAAGGAGTAGGCAATAAATAAAGATTTAAAATTTCTGAATTTAGTTCAACTTATAATACCACATTTCCAAGAAAAATGAATCTTTTGCACAAGAAATTTAAATAAAAGCATACCAAGATACACAAATATGAAATTGACCAAAACTTATTGTAAAGAAAATATGATTAAAGCATATACATAAAAAATATTAGCTATGGAAGAACAAAATTAAATAGCATCTTATTCCACATTAGAAAGGGAAAAAAAAGGACCAAGTGTGTAAGAAACTAGGCTATTTAAAGGACTGAAAGAAAAAAAGATCTATCCTCTTCGAATTTTATACTTAGCAAACATACCTTTGAAAACTAAAAGTAAAGTATTTTCCAGTTATAAAAATTTGAGATATTTTAATACCTCTAGATGTAGCATATAGGAAATAACAGAGAAGTTGCAGTATGCCCCTGGTTGTACAATAAAGAGATCTCAAAGTGATAGTTATGCAGGCCTATATAAAATATATCAGATGAACTCTTATTTAAAAAGTCATTGAAGATTTCAATGAAACAGTACCAATCTTATTTAACATATAAGAAAATGGAAGGTCACAGGTAAGAAGCAACTTATTAAAGTTCCATAATCCATATACAAAAAAAAATTCCAGGTCTTTTGCACATGTCCCTCTGAATCACTAAACAAGAAAAACATACAACTTAAGAGGACAGGAAAAACATTATATACTCTTCAAATCATCAAACTAAGCAGAGATATATTTGTTAACTTACTAATGTTGTGTTATACATGTATATATTTTTTTTCATGTATATGTGTATATATGTGTGTATAAAAGACAGGGAAGAAGTAATTTAAGTAAACAGAAAATGAAAATATACTTTTTAAAAATTTCTAATACTAAGAGAAGATATCATATGATGTCTTTTAGATAAATTGTAATTCAAAGATATAGTATAAATCTTAAAACAAAAATTAAGATTAAGCATTATTCAGAAAATTAAATACTAATTAATTAAAAATAAATGTTTCAAAACAGTTGAACTAAGAAAAAGTTTTCAAGGTAGTAAAGAAGTACTAAGAATAAAACATAAGATAAATACTGGAATGACAAATAAATGTCCTTCATTTCTGACAGTTTGGGGATAGGATATCACACAAAGTTCCAGTGGATAATGACCATGGCACTTACTGGTGGCCAGGTGTCATTTGTGGGACTGAGCTACAGCTATTTCCTTGAAATCCATCCTGTAGACCCATATGGAATCATGCCCCATAGGGTGCAAGAAAAGTCCATTGGTAGAGTGTGCTGATGGAAATATTTTGCTGTTGTACACAAAAGAATAACTGAAAGATTACTATTGTGTACTTCTTATTCTCCTGTGTTTGTTTGCCCTATTTGATGGGTTCTTTCCATTCTCATTCATGGGGTTGTGATCACTTTGTTACCTCTCTAGAACATCATGTAGTAGTCTGTGTAGGCTTGGCTTTGTCATCATGAAATTCTTTAGTTGTTCTTTGTCATGGAAGTATTTTATTTCTCCATTATACTTGAAAGAGAGTTCTGCAGGGTTGGAATTTGTTTTCTTGCAAATTTGAAGTACTTTGCTCCATGTTCTTCTTGCCTTGATGGTTTGTGAAGAGAAATCTGCCATTATTCTGATGGGTTTTCCTTTAAATGTAAGCTGCTTCTTTTCTTTAGCCGTTTTTAGTATACTGTTCCTGTGCTAAATTTCTGGGATCTTTATTATCATATGTCTGGGAGTAGTTTTAATTAGGTTGATGTTATTTGGAGTTCTATATGCTTCAGGTCCCTGAATATCAGATTGTTGCCCTATATTTGGGAAGTTTTCTGCTATTACTTCTGTCCATATTCTTTTTATACCATTTGTATTGACTCCTTCCTTCTCATTGATGCTTATTAGTCTCACATTGTTCATCTTTGCATGGTCTTGCAGGTGTTGAATTACTTTTTCCTGCATCCTAATTGTTATTAAGAGATCTTTGCTTACTTTTTCACTAGCTGCAAAGGTGTCTTTAAGGTCAGAAAGTCTATTTTCACTTTCATGCAAACATAATTGCCAGGTTGTGATTGAGGTTTTAATTTCCTGTATATCACTTTGAATCTGGCTTGTACATACTATTTCTTTCCTATATTGCTTATTCAGGGTTCCATCACTTTTATATTCTTCTCTATTTTTTATCAGTGTATTCTTTAGAAGCTCTTAGTAGGTTTTTGATTATAGTTATCACTACTTTTTTTATTTCAGAAATTATTTCTGATCTGATCTCTTCTATACCTTTCTGCAGTTGTTTCTTTACTTCCAATGCTATTATTTCAGAGATTTCAGGTGTATGATTTCCAATTTCCTCTATGCTAGTGTCTTCTGCATTTGTATTGGGTGGACACAGGGCCTGGGACTGCTTTTTGTTCCTTCTCTTTGTCATTTTGTATACTTTTGACCTTTGGTGTAGAACTTAGATAGTTATAACCTTAGCACCAGGTCTGGATCTACTAAGTTCAGATTCCTCTAGGTTGGTGTGCCTTGGGTCTGGCTGCTGTGCTCTACTTCTTCCTGCTGCAGCCTTGCAGGTGAACCCTTTGTGTCACTCTGGCAAGATGTTCTGCTCCTGAATTAGCTGGGTGGGTCTTGACTCTAGCCTCTTGGCAGGGAGTTCTGCTGCTGAAGGGTTCCACGCTGGGCTTGCCCTCTGGGTCTACTCAGGATCCGTAGGCCTGGGAGGTCTGACTCAGGCCAGACCTATGTGCTGGGTCGGATGATGATCCAGCGGCCCAGGCAGTCTCAAGGCATCTATCTTCTTGGTAAGTTTTTTGACTTTTCATTACCTGAATGTTGAATTTAATTTTATGCTGTGTGTTCAACTTTCTTAAAACCAGCTTTAGCCTAAGTAAATTTGTGTCTACTTAAGCCTGGAAGCAGCAAACATTAATTTTTGCCAAAATTTAAAAATTTCTTATCAATCATCATTTAAAGTTCAAACAAGCCCAGTGTAGTAGCATATGCCTATAGTCCCAGCTACTTGGAAGGCTGAGGCAAAAAGGATGACTTGATTTCACAATTTTGAGAACAACTTATGTAACATAGCAAGACTCCCCTCAAAAAAACTAAATTTTTATTTGGGGAAACCGAATCTGCCTTACTTAACAAACAAGAAAATGGAGGGTCACAGGTAAGAAGCAACTTATTAAAGTTCCATAATCCATATACAAAAAAAATTCCAGGTCTTTTGCACATGTCTCTCTGAATCACTGAACAAGAAAAGCATATAACTTAAGGTTAAGAGGACAGGAAAAACATTATATACTCTTCAAATCATCAAACTAAGCAGAGATATATTTGTTAACTTACCAATGGAATGATGAAGCTTTGTGTCAGTTCCAAAAAATATCGTCGAAGGATAACACTCTGAGCCTCAGAAGGACGTTTCTGTTGCACACCCTTAAAAGAGGAGATAGTGAGAAACCTCTATGCTAGCGTCAGCAAACAAAAAACAACAGCAACATGCCAGGTTCACCTACTCTGTACATACACATTTGTACTTAATATTAAACATAAAGTGCTGGAACTTCAACTTGAAGTCATTTAATTTGAAGTTTATTATGTCATATGATGAGAAAAGAATCTTTAAACAAAGCTGGACAGAGCCCAAGGAGAGGTGGAAGAGGAAAGGCTGATCAATGGCAGTAACTTATAAGCAAGAAGCTCTCACGTGGTGACACACATAACATAATAATTATTTCTGGGGTCTTTTTGAGCCAGGGTTTCGCTATGTAGTTCCTCAAACTCATGGCAATGCTCCTGTCTCCGCCTCCCAAGTACTGGGATTACAGGCGTGCAACACCATGCCTTGCCTCATACATTACAATTATAAACTGTAATTCTCAGAACACTATGAGAGAAGATTTTTGAATGTTCCCACCATAAAGAAATGATAGGGGCCAGGGAGATAGCTCAGTAGAATAAGTGCTTGCCTGGCAAGCACAAGGACCTGAGTTCAATCCCTGGTTCTGTCAAAAAAGAAAAAAAAAAAAAAAAAAAAAAGAAATGATAAATGTTTGAGGAGTCAAATAAGTTTCACCCGATTTAAATACAATAGCATATACACATATCAAAACATCAAATAGTACTTAAATAACACGTATAATGTTATGGGTTTGTCTCAGTTAAAAATTAACTTTAAAAACCAGAATAGTGCAAAACTTAAAGAGACTTCAGCATAGGGGTGACAATTTTATTTCATATTTGCTATATTAATGATATTTTTAAAAATGTTATTTATCTCCTATTGATAGATGTTAAATACTTCAATACCTTGGAATCTGTGAGTACTGATTACAACTTCCATGTTTCTAGAACAATTGGCACTCATTTGTAATTGCAACCCCAATATTCAAGCTGATAACTGAATACTGCTCCTTTAGTCTCTTATTCTTTCACTGGGTTGAGGGTGTTGAGACACAGTCTCGCTGTGCAGTTCAAGCTGGCTTGAACTCACAGAGATTTTCCTGCCTCAGTCCTCCTGAGTGCAGGGATTACAGGAATGCACCACCTGTCTTTTCTGAATTCTTATGAAACTTTCATTTAAAAGCAAAATTCTATTTCACATTATTACACACAAGGCACATATGCCTAACTCAATATTACATATTTGAACAAACAGATTTAAATTCCTACTATGAGAAGATGATTACCTTCTGTAATTGTTTTATAATCTCTTCATCTCTATTTAGATATGGCTTGAAAGAAGTATAAACTCCTATTAAAAAAAAGGACAAACTAAGAATTGAAGAAGGCAAACACAAAAACCCAACTGTGCAAATAAGCATATGTTTAAAAATTAATAAAAGTCAATACCAGGTTTTGAATCCAGGGTCTTTAGGTTCTTCAGTTTTTTCACTTTAACTTGCTTAGGAATTTCACCTGAAGGAAACATCATAAACATCCTTAAATTAGAATCATAACATATAATAAAATTTAGATTTTTGTAAGATTAATATTCTATGGGCTATGCATTAATTAGAAGTATCATAGCTAAAACATTTTTCTTAACATTAGTATTTAAGAGTTGTTTTTGGGTACTTAAAAACTGGATAACGGAAATTGGGATTCTTGTAACTTTACAGAAATGTTATCCCAGCACTCGGGAGGCTGAGGCAGGATGACTGTTGTGAGTTCAAGACCAGCCTGAGCTACAAAGTGAGCTTAAGGCCAGCCTGAACTGTATAGTGAGACCCTGTCTCAAAAAAGACCAAAACAAGAAAAAAAAAAAAAAGAAATGTTAACAATCTTTCATTAATACGTATCTATCATTACTTAAAATATTGCTTTTATTACTCAATCCACAGTTTAAAATTTGTGTCAAATATACAAAATTAAAAACTAGGAATAAAATATCCTTTTAGAGAAATGGAAAAGAAAGAAATTCCTAAGGGACTGGAAGATATAGTACTCAAAAGGTTTTTTCCTAGTATCTCTTCAAATTCTGCTTTGCATTTAAAACTCAAAACTGCCACGAAGTGGTGATAGCATGTGCAACCCACAGGTCCGAGACACACACTGAGTCAGCTGCCCAGCTGAATAGTCTGCATATTCCACAGCTGTGGCCTTGTGTCTAAGGGAAGCTATAATCTAAAACATTCATAAAATGCAGAGAAAAGGCCTCGAGACAAACACTTAAAAATGTCTATTCCATTGATGATATAGAGTGTGCCTCAGGAGAGTCACATGGAGAGAAAACATTCTCTCAGGCTTTCACAGAGAGCAAACTGGCCAAGCAATGGCTGCAACTCATCCATTTGGCTGACATTGGATCTACAAACTGTGGTACAGGGTTTCAGGGTAAATCTTGAGGTGATCTGACTGACCTTGTCAGATACAAAAGTTACATTTCTTGTTATATAGGTCTTGCTTTATCTTGGTCTTAACCATCCAGCAGAAAAGTATAAAAATGAGGTATAAAAAGTAAAGCCATATTAGTATGCTAACCTGTAAAAGGCTCAAGCCAACAACTTCTGACATTGCCAGTCATGTGGATAAGCCACTACTATTATAGACTACTGGACTATTTGGATTACTTTGCTGAATTCACACACCTACAATATTTAAATGGCAATAGAATATCCATCTCTGACAAAACTAAACAAAAAAAGGGGATATAAATGAAGGACCATTTTGTATCTGTATATACAAAATAGGATAGATATACAGCTACTTTTTCTTAATTCAGTGAGAAGATTTATACTAATAGTGTTTGGACAGGATACCATGTCTGCATCTTGTACTATGAATAACAACTACAAAGACAACAATATGCAATGTATTTACTGTTGAAACTGTCCTACTAATCAGTTTTGAAACTGTTTCATTGCTATTTGTTTCTCAATAAAATAAAAAGCACATACCTACTGTAATAGATTTTTTTACTCTCCTCCTTTCACTGGTCTCCCTCTCTTTGCACAAGTGTAAAACAACCTAAGAATTGAAAGACAATCTAGAGACTGCCTAACTTAAGCTTCTAAATTTATAATACATTTTTATGTCAAATAATTATAAAATCAAACTATTAGTTTGGCATAGGAGTGAGATTATATGAATAGGGAACATTTTCACTTGCAATCACATTGTTAAAAAATTGTAAGAACATGTATTATTTATATTTCTGTAACTATTTACTTTGAAATAATTTCAAAGCTGAAAAATAATATTGTCAGCTTCCCTGACGACATTAAACAGGATCTTGTTACAGAGGCAAAATCATTGATACACTTGTTTTTTATGCAGCAAATATTAGTAAATTCAAGATACTTACAATAATGTAATAAAATAGCTAAGTTGTGAAGGGGGGACTCAGAGTCTAACACCAAAATATGACAAAGAAAATGACAACATAGAGGAATGTGTGAAGGTAGAGCTATTAAACAGCAGCTGCAATCCCAGCCACTTGGGGGGTTGAGGCCAAAAGATCACAAGTTTAAGACCAGCCTAAGAAACTAGCCAGACTTTGTCTCAACATAATTAACAGGGCTGGGGTGTTGCTCAGTGATACAGCACCTTTGAAGCAATTCCCTGTGCTCGGGAGGTGGGGTAGGAAGGGAGAAAGAAGCATGCAGAGACAGACAGACAGACACAATAAGACAGATATAGAAGGGAAAGACAGAGACTATGGAGGAACACAGTCCTGGCCAGTTACTGGAGATTCCTAATGAGGGGTCATTTAAGCACTCTTACATAAGAAATAAAAGGCTGTCTGGGACAAAGTAGGAAAACCTTTGGGGGAGAGAGTTACATCCAGAAGCATGAAGAACATACTGCTTAAAGGACTGTACAGAATGGTAAGCAAGAGTCACCGCTTACTAAATATTCATTCTATGCCAAGGAAGACTCTAGGAAGACTGTACAAATTCCTGCATTTAATCTTTACAACAGAGATACGCTTATGATGCTTACATTACAGATTAAGGAACAAAGGCATGAACAAAACTGACATGCACCTAATACACACCAGGATAATCTGCTTATTTCTGTCATTCATTCTGAATGATAAACTCCCCATTCAGACAGGTTTGCCCAGATGCAGAGAAGTAACTTGTTCAAGGGTACATAAATATCACATTTAGCTATGATATGTGACAAAAAAACCCTAGCAATCCAACTTCCAAGCTGTCATTCTTCAGCACCACATCACAGCAGCAAAAAAAAAAAAAAAAAAAAAAAAAAGAGTGCACCCTAAAATGTGCAGGGGATAAATCTACAAAGGTACCATCAGATCAAGAGGAATTATAAAGAGGAATTATAAAGACACCATGTAACAGAAAATGGCCCCTCCAGCCAGTATACTGCAGTTTCTTAGTTCCCCAGGTAACAGTTCTGATCTAGTTCTAGTTACATCTGTCTCTTAGAAATGGCTGGTCACTGTGATACACACTGTATAAACCAATCCCCAGTTGACAAGTCATTCTGCCTCTGTACTTCATGCTTGCTTATACCATATAAGCCCTAGACCACCAGAGATCAGGGGCTGATATCATCTTGGGAATAATCCTGATCAGTGCCCATCAACATAAATAAATTTGCCTGTAAATCCTGGGTTGTTTCTGCTTGTTGTGCATCTGGTGCGTTGGCCAGGCAGACTGAATATACTAGCCTCTTGGGCCACCAGTTGTGGCCCTCCGGTACAGAGCAAGGACTTCTGCAGGTCCCAAAAGGAAGGTGCACCCTTGAGATTGCTCAAGTTACTTTAAGAGGATTCCTAACTCCACTTGAGCAGCTCACATCAGACCCCTAACGAAGGAGGATGCAGTCAGTCAGTCAGTCAGTCGGTCGGTCGGTCAGTCTGTCTGTCTGTCTGTTTGCCTGCCTGCCTGATTCTGATAAGAACTGCGGGGGCACCTCAATCAGTCTGTCAGTTCTTCTCAGCTCAAGCGCAAGGGGAATCTGATCAACTCCTGTTAGTCAGGACCACCCTCAAAGGAAGGGGGCTGGAATGTTTAACCTCTGTGTGGCTGCTGAATGAATGTGTGAACAATAGAACTGCACAGCTTAGCCACAGGCTGTGCCACCTATGCGCCAAGACTGGGAAGCACCACTTGTGGTGGCTAAGCGGGCCCTCGCCTGCAGTTCTGTGACAGCTGACGTATGGCATAACAGAGGCCTCACACTCCCCTTAGCTGAATCTTGCCTATGTCCCCACAAGGGGATGAGTGTCCAAGGCACAATGGACATTCTCAGCTCAGATTAATTCCTACACTCCATTGTCAGAGTCAACTTAAGGAAAAACTCTATAATAAGGGAAACAAATCACAAATTCCTGGTGGGACTTTTCAGTCTTGAGACCTCGGCTAGGGCCCATCCTAGGACCAGTAATGGCCCCAACATTACTTCTTCTAGTTGAGTCTTGTCTCAAAAGATCATATATAACATAACCAGAAAAAGACAAGCAGGGAAACTAAAGGAGGAGAGAAATGCAGCAGAAGATGCCCTATCCACCCACTACACCAGTCTACTTCAGTCTGTTAGTTGTCCCAGTAATAGTTCCCATTACTTTTCTTTCTTAGAAATGGCTGTTTATTGTCATGCATAACGGCCACTATGATGCACACTGTATAACCCAATCTTGAACTGATAAGTCCTTTTACTTCTATGCTTCCTGCTTATCCCATAGAAGCCCTAGGCCAATAGAGATCAGGGCCTGATATTTTAGGAACGGTCAGTTCCCAATGATGTAAATAACTCTACCTCCAAATCCTGGGTACACTTTTGGTATTTCTATTTGCTGTTGAAATGTAGAGGTAGTAACAATGGGAATATTATTGCAGGACTAAATCTCTATTTTAGCACTCACTGCCCCAATGGTAGTACTGTATGCCAAATCATAGATGTAAGCCAGACAATCAGACTCCTGAGCAGATCTGAGCAGCGTGGGCATACGTAAGAAGACTGGAGGACAATACGTATGCATGCACTGCTCCTGGGTCAGAAAGAACCAGAAACAGGACATGTACTGCAGGGCAGAGATAAGAGGCAGAGCTACTGGCAACCTTCTGTTTCCTTAATAAGGATAGAATCACTACGCAACAGAAAACTAAATTGAAATCACCTGTCTGCTTCTCACACTAAGAATCCAAAGAGCATCAAAGTGTCAAAATCACAATGGTTTGAGTAACCTTACACACTCATTGCATATTTTATTTCCTTTTACTTTAAGCCACAAAAGCCAGCAACTCCTCTGTCCACTAATGCTATTACAAAACACTAATGCCAAAAATTCACTACATAAAAACTACTGAATATCAAAATAACTGAATAGTAGGTTTCATATATTACTATCAGTAACTGCTTGGTAGCAATGAAGATATGTAGAGATGCTTTTTATTTTTTAAAAAGGAAATATAGCCAGAGTAGCAATCTTTACTCACACAATTTCTCTCTGATTCAGTGAACCTCATCAGGTGTAAGTCAATGAACTCTAATCCTAGCCACATTTATTCTTCTACTGCAGATATACAGAAGATTAGATACAAAGATGCACTGTCTATCTGAAAAGCAAGACTGAAGCCAGGTGTGATGGAACACACCTGTAGTCCCAGCTTTTCAGGAGGCTGAGGCAGAAGTTCAAGGCCAGCAGAGGACACATAGCAAGATCCTATTTCAAAAACAAAGTAAAATGTGCTAGGCATGGAGCTCAGTGGTAGAGCACTTGCTTAGCACCTGCAAAAGCACTAGGTTGAATCCACAATGCAGCAAACAAACAAAAACAAAATAAACAAAAGTTCTACAATTACAAGTATAAAGTACTATACCTGCTCAATATCTATTGTGTATAACGCTCACAAAGGAATGATTTAGCATTACTAAAAGTCATCCTCTCTGCATATTTATTTCTGGAGATAGGCCAAATTTTTTCCCTCTCCTGTTGTGAAATTCTGATCAATTACTGGTCAGATTATGATTTTGTAATTTTAATATAAACCAGCAGAATCCATATTCTATATAAGTAGTATATGTTGAGTCATTACCCTAAAGCGATGCTTCTTCATTAAATAGGATGTGGATAAACTAAACAGATACAACCTAGCAGAATCAAAACCTTCATATGAGAAGGAATGATTGTTCTGTAGAACTCTCAGGTCTGAGGTAGTTTGTCTGCTTTAGGCACTGAGGCCTAGTCCTGCCTACACACATTGACTAGTTTTCTAGCTTCCATGGCTCCCAACAATATATACTATTATATTTCCATATGCCAATTAAAAATCCAAAATGGAATTAAGAAAACAATTCAATTTATAATAGCATTGAAAAGGATATATTGCAAAGCAATAAATATAACAAAAGAAGCATAAGGCTTGCACACGGAAAACCACAAGACACTGCTGTGAAAAACTAAAGCTCTCAATAAGTAAGACTACATACTTATTGGCAAGCCTTAATTTATTTCTTTTGCTAGCTACCAGTGCTGGAAGCTGAACCCAGGGCCTCTGAGCCAAGCTATATCTCCAGTCCTTTTTATTTTTTTTTTTAATTATTATTTTTTTTTTCTCCAGTCCTTTTTAAAAGGTCTGGATAAGTTGCCTAGGTTGGGCTTGAACTGATGATCCTTATGCCTCAGCCTCCCAGACATGCGTCACCACTTCTAGATTCGATATTTTTAAGATGGCATTCTCGGGGACCAGGAAGATGGCTCAGTAGAGTAAGCACTTCCCTGGCAAGCACAAGAGCCTGAGTTCAATCCCTAATTCTGTTAAAAAAAAAAAAAAAAAAAAAAAAAAAAAAGAAATTTAGGGGCCGGGGAGATGGCTCAGTAAAATAAGCACTTCCTGGCAAGTGCAAGGGCCTGAGTTCAATCCCTGGTTCCACTAAAAAAAAAAAAAAAAGATGGCATTCTTACCCAAACTGATTTCACTTTCTTTCTTTCTTTTTGTGGTACTGGGGATTGAACTCAGGACCCTGTGCTTGCCAGGCAGGTGCTTATTCTACTGAGATATTTCCCTGACCCCCTAATTTCATTTTCAAAACAATTCCTACTGAAATTCCCATTGGCTTTTTTGCAGAAATTAACTCATTCTAAAATTTATATGGAAACATAAAAAAACCAAACAATCGAACAACACAGAAGAGTTAACACTTCATGGTCTTTGAACTGAACTACCGAACTACAGAAAGACAGTATGGTGCTAGTATAAAGACAGATATACACATCAGTGGAACAGAAACATCAGTTGAGAAATATGCCTCTATACTAATGGCTGGTTTTTTACAAAAGAATCAATACAATGGTGGAAAAGGAGTCTTTCACAAAAAGCCTTTTCCAACAAATGGTATGTACATCTATGTAGAGTAACTCAAGGTGGATTGCGGAGCTACGTATAAATACTAATACAATAATAAAACACATTAGACAAAAACACATGAGATCATGGCCAGGCATGATGGCAAGTGCCTGTAATTCAAGTATTCGGGAGGCCAACACTGGAGGATCATTGCAAGTCCAGACCAGCCTGAGCTACAAAATGAGTTCAAGGCCAGCTTGAACTGCATAGTGAGACCTTATTCCAAAAAAGAAAAAAAAAGATCTTTTTTTTTTTTTAAACCTTGGGTTAGGCCTAAGTTCTAACATCAGAAGGCCAATGCATTAAAAAAATATTGATAATAAGCCGGGCGTGGTGGCACAGGCCTGTAATCCCAGCACTAGGGAGGCTGAGGCAGGAGGACTGCTGTGAGTTCCAGACCAGCCAGAGCTACAAAGTGAGCTTAAGACCAGCCTGAACTGCATAGTGAGACCCTGTCTCAAAAAGATAAGAAAAAAAAAAAAAAAATTGATAAGCAACAACTGCTTCTGTCAAAAGACACCATTAAGAGTAAAAACAGGATTCATCTTACTTAAAAAGCTTTTGTGGGGTTAGGGAGATAGTAGTGTAAGTGCCTGCCTGGCAAGTGCAAGGACCCAGGTTTGACCCCTGGGGCACATGCCTGTAATCCCAACCCTGGTGAGGGAGACTGACACAGGAGGATCATTGGGAGTCTGAGCTGCATAGTGAGGCCCTGTAGCAAGTCAATCAATCAATCAATAGATAAATAAATAAATGGTTTTTGTACAGCAAAAGAAACCAGCAACAGAATGAAGAGACAACCTACAGAATGGGAAAAAAAAAATTGCAAGCTATTCCTCACACAAGAATTTTAAAACATCAAACTCCCCAAATGTAAAGACCCAATCAAAAACTGGGCATTCTGATGAACAGACAGTCTCAGATGAAGAAGTAGAAATGGCAAATAAATATAAGAAAAATGTTCAACATCAGTGGTTATTTGAAAACTGCAAAGTAAAACAACACTCATATTCCATCTTACTCCAGAAAGAATAGCTACCATCAAGAAATTAACCACTGGGGCTGGCAAGATAGCTCAGCGGTCTAAAGTGCCTCTCAGGGACCGCGGTTCGAGCCCCAGCACCACATGCCACACCACCCCTCCCCGCAGGGCCAGCTGAGCTCACCCCCCACCCCCGCAAACAAAGGATCCGTGATGTGTAGCGAGACACTGTAATAAATAAAGGAATTTTAAAAAATATAAAAAATATAAAAAAATAAAGAAATTAACCACTAACAAATACTAGAGGAACTGTGGGAAAAAAGGAATTCTTTTCCACTGTTGGTGGGAGTGTAGACTTGGTACAACCACTATGGAAATCAGTGTGCAGATTCCTCAGAAAACTAGGACTAGAGGTTCCCCTTCTTGTTATCTTCCCAAAAGAATTAAAAACATCATACCACAGTGATACATGTGTACCTATGTTTATAGCAATTCAGTTTGTAATAGCTAAATCTTGGAAACAGCCCAAAATCCCATCAACTGAGGAATAGATTAAAAAAAAAAAAAGAGGTAGTCTTTTTATACAATGGAGTACTACTCAGCCATAAACAATGAAAAGCCCAAAACATTTCTAGGTAAATGGACGCACCTTGACCCCATACCCTTAAGTGAAATAAATCAGACACACATGTAAATACTGCACTATTTCTATGGTATGAGAAACTACCATGATGTATGAACCAAGATGGTAAATATGAACCAAGATGTGTAATAGATATTGTGAAATGAAAATAAAATGTTCAAATGGAAAGGTGAATTAGGGAGAGAGGAGGGGAGATAGAAGGAAGGGGAAAAAATGGACACAAAGGTTTTGTAAACGAGGGTGGGGGAGGGGAAAAAAGAATCAAGTTATATACAGGTAAAATTCCCTATAATGAATGTGATCATTATGTACACCTAAAATGTATCAATAAACTTGTTTAAATAAATAAACAAATAAATACCACATTGTTTCTCTGGTGTGAGAAACCAGAAGTGTAAATAAGGACCAAAATATATAGTAGATACTGTGAAAAGAAATAAAACATTCAAACAGAAAGGAGAACCAGGGAGGGGGAGTGGGAACAGAAGGGAAAAGAAAAAAAAAAGGAAGGGAAACAGTTTTTGTAAATGGGAAAAGGAGGAAGGACTGAAGGGAGGGAAAGGAAATGGGAAGAAAACAGAGAATCAAGAGCTGGTTTCGAGAGCTGGTTGTGGTGGTCCATGCCTACAAGCCCAGCCCTTATAAGCTGAGGCAGGATACACTTGAGACCAGCCTGAGCTACAAAATGAGCTGAAGGCCACCCCAACCTGCACAGCAAGATCCTGCCTCAAAAGGACAAAAAAAAAAAAAAAACACAAACAGATACAGTGTGTACAGGTACAATTCCCTATGATAAATGTGATTACTATATATACATAAATTGTTCCAGGAAACATAATTTTAAAAAATAGAGAAGCTACATCTTGTAAGAAAAGTTAGAAATCATTTATCTGAAAACAGATTTCTATCCAAAACACATAAAGCTCTTACAATTCAGAGAAGATGGACAACCTATTTAAAAAATGGCAAAAGGTTTAAATAGCCATCTCACCAAAGATGACATAGACAATAAGTACATTCAAATAATAGCATCAGCCATTAAAGAAATCTAAATTAAAACTGCCATGTGAAACACATGAGAATGGCCATGATGAAAAAGATCAGATACTACACCAAGTATATAACAAAAATGTGAAAACACATATGCTGTTAAAAATGTAAAGTATCAGGGAACTAATGTAAAGCATTAGTTCATGCTTGTCAAAAAAAAGTTTTGTGTAAAAGTCCCCTACCGATATCCTCAAGAGTCTTTTACCATTGGGAAAATGAAAATGAACAGTAGTCTACTGTATTACAATTAATCAAAATAGTACTGCCTAGTAGAATCAAACTATAAAAATAATGTCAGAATTAAGATTTCTTTTTTACTTCTCACATTTAAGAGTCTAATAACTGCTGTTCTCTGAACTAACATTAGTAGAAGGCAGAACACTAAAGGGAACATGACATTTTCTGAGTGCCATGCAGCAAGCTACTGGGTTTAATCCTCCCACCAAAGAATTTTAGGCATAAAAAGGATGTTCTACCTAATATCACAAAGCTCTCACTGCCGATGTAAAGCCCTTCAATCTTTCCTCTCTTTCATAAGATTCTGCAAGATTTAAAAGGGTTTCATTTCAGTGTAAGACTAAATCCAACATCTGTACAAATACATTTTTTGTTATTGTTGTATTTAGTGCAGGGTCTACAGGGTCTCAGCACAGACTGGACTTGCAGTGATCCTCCTGTTTTCAGCCTCCCAAGCACACTGCCACGTCTAGGCTCATCGCTGTCTCAGCGTGCTCCAGGGGTGGGGCGGCACAGCATGCTGGGGATCACACATGGGCCACTGCGCTCTGCCTAAGCAGGTGCTTTAATCCCAAGCTATCTGGCCAGTCCAGTATGTAATACAATTTAATCTCTGATTCTTAACACATTCATCTAAGTGTATATACACACCACAAAAGGTATCTTAAAAGGTATTATTAATGTATTAACTATACCTCTGTAGACCAAAAGGAACAATTCTTTTTTTTTTTTTTTTTTTTTGCAGAACTGGGGATTAAACTCAGGCCTTTGTGCTTGCCAGGGAAGCGCTGATTCCACTGAGCCATCTCCCCAGCCCCTAGAACAATTCTTTATATTAAAAAAATTCATTTATTTATTTATCTGGCATAGGGTCTCACTAGGCAGCTAGTGAGACCCTATGCCTCATAGTGACCCTCCCATCTCAGCCTCCCCAGCGCTGGGATTACAGGTGCCACCACCTGTAATGTAGCCCATCAAGATGAATGCAACAGCACAGGCGGACCCGAAGAGAAGGATCACAAGTGAAAGTCCCACCTGGAGAATTCAGTGAGATCCTGTCTCAAAATACAGGAAGATAAAGCCATAGATTAAAACTAAAAACAAAAGGGGCTGGGACATAACTTAGTGGTAAAGCACCTGTGAGTTTGATCCCTCAATACCAAAAAAAAAAAAAAGTAGTATATCATAAAGTTATTTAAAAAATGACTTTTGGCCAGGTGTGGTGGCACACACTTATAATCCCAGCATTTGGGAGGCTGAGGCAGGAGGATCATTGTGGGTTTGAGATCAGCCTGAAAAGTTGTGCTGAATGCCAACCTAAACTGCAGAACAAGCACCTGTCTCAAAAAAACAAAAGATTAAAAAATGATTTTCATCTAGGCGTGTAGTTCACACTTGTAATCCCAGCACTTGGAAGGCTGAGACAGGACGATTGCTAGGAGTTTGAGGCCAGCTTAGGCCACATAGTGAGTTCATAGCCAGCCTGAACTATGTAGTAAGATCCTGCATCAAAAACAAAAACCGAAAAAAAAAAAAAAAAAACCAGAATCTCATGATCCAACTACCTCAGTGAAGATTCAGGCATGTCTAGTGAGGAAGGTCAGAGGTATTATGAAATTGTCATCTAGATTAACAACACTTCAACCTCAGAATCAAATTACTTGCTTAGTAAACAACTATTAAACTCCTACCATGAGCAAGATACTGCCTGTCTTTTTCTCCAGGAAAGCACAACCTTTGCACCACTTCTTTAACCAATATCTGTGTCATATGATATATATTTGCTTTGAAATCTACCCAAGAACTTTTTTTTTCCAGAACTGGGGATTTAACTCAGGCCCTTGTACTTGCCAGACAAGGGCTTATTCCACTGAGCTATTTCCCTGGCCCTACCCAAGAATTTTTTGACAACTCTGGGAGAATTATAGCATTCTATAAAGTTTTATTTACAGCAGTACTGGATGTTCCTGTTTCCTTTGACTTATACATATGAGTATGTAAAATGCTCAAATTTTTGAGGTTTTGTTTTGATGTTCATAATACTGGAGGGACATCTCTTGGTGAGAAAACATTATCATCATATAAGAATCTACAATATTGGTGGGAAATTATACCCTTCTCCAAAGGATTTTATTTAAATTGCCTCAAACAAAGTTGCCAACAACTTAAAAAGGAACCAAGGATAAAAATAAAGTGGAAGAAATAAAACTATTGAGCCACATTACACATGAAAAACAGTACCCTGAGTTTATACTTTACCTGCAGGTTTAAGGTCTCCTATTCGAATAATGTGTGGCCAGTGCTGAAGTGTTTTAGCAAAAAAAGGGTTGGTTACTCCTAATATGACTGAAGGCCTGTTAAAAACAAAACACAAATGTTAAAGGTGAGAAAAAAAATGAATGTTACGTTAGAGAAAAGTTTCAGTTTCTTTTGAGTGAATAATATATTATCTTTTCCTTTATTCAATGTGCTACATATCAAAAACAGTGTCAGGCAACATACTTAGCAATAAACTGACAAAGATGAAAAGACAGAATCTTTGCAATAGCACATGCAAAGACCAGTCCACATAAGCATTATGATGTCAAAAAATTAAGACACTACAGATGGAATAAAATGCACTGTAATCACCAAGGAAAATCAAAGGTCTGCAGAGGACTAAAGAACAGCTTCCCCAAAGAGCTGACATTTATGTAAAGACATGAAAAGTGACCAAGAATTTTCTGCTAAGGCAGGGGCAATGCAGAACAAGCACTATGTACCCCAGAAGAGGTGCTCTCTGAGTCCACACACAGAATGGCACACAGCTCAGCACCATGGAGTACAAACCAGGAAGAATGAACAGTCAGAATAAGAGCAGATGGGCAGAACCAAGTTCACATGCTCAGAACCTTCACTGCTATCTCACAGCCAAGACCAGCCAGTAGAGAGCCAAGTGGAGGCGGCATGGAAGAGAAGGAGGTCCTACAAGAGGAATGGATTGGGGGAAAAGCCTCAGTAGACATGAGAAAGATTAGGAACAACAAGACATGGAAGGAAGCTATTCAGATCTTAGGAGATAATGAGATAATTTTAAGATTTAAATTTATAAATTTGGTTAGAATTTGTCTTTTCTTTTTTTTTTTTTTTTTTTGTCTTTTTGAGACCAGGTCTTGCTCTGCAGTTCAGGCTGGCCTTGAATTCATTTTGTAGCCCAGGTTGGTCTGGAACTCACAATACTTCTGCCTCAGCCTCCCAAGTGCTAGGATTACAGCTGTGCACCATCATATCTGGCAATTTGTTTAGAATTTGATATGGGGCTTGTTAAGAAGATGTGACAATTTAAATTTCTGATGACTCAGTAAAAACTGATACCATTTATGAAAAAAAGGAAGAGGTACATAATTATAGAAAAAAAGATTTTAAAAAATTCACTTTGAATATATTTAGTTTAAAATATATTAAGGGCCAGTGAGATAGCTCAGCGGACTAAGTGCCTGCTTAGGCAAGCACAGGGACTGGAGTTTGGTCCTCAGCACCATATGCCACAACCCCCACAACTCCAGCACTGTGCTGGCCACTGAGACCAGGCATGGTGGCACATGCATACCTGTAATCCCACCTCTGGGGAGGCTGAAAACAATAGGATTGCTATGAATCCAAGTTGTGCAGTGAGACCCTATAACAAATACATTAAACAATAAATAAAAATAAAATAAACTATATGAAGAAGCCAGGTGTGCCGGCACATGCCTATAACCCCATCATTTGGGAGGCTGAGGCAGCAGGATGGATTACCACAAGTTGAAGGCCAGCCTGGGCTACTGAGTTTAAAGTCAGCCTGAACTGCATAGTGAAACCTTGTCTCAAAAAGGGAAAAAAAGTGTGTGTGTGTGTGTGTGTGTGTGTGTGTGTGTGTGTGTGTGTGTGTGTAAAAAAGTATGGCCCTTGCAGAAACCTGGGACCTGGGCAAGGAGGATATATTTTACTCATTCGTGTAAGGTCTTCACAGAGGCACCTGGTACTAGAAATACTGTAAAGAAAGAACTATCAGTTTAAAATCAGAACCCAGAGAAAAAGGTTTGCAGTGATTCTGTACTGAAATGTACCACCAGTGAGCCAAAAGAGCAAGGATCAAGGAGTAAAACATTTTCCAGATCAAAGAGTAACCATTACAAGAAAAAGAAGGTGGGAACAAGCAGGCAATAATGCACCTACTGGGTCAGATAGTGAGAAGGGTCATAATGAATTTGCGGAAAAAAAAAAATTAGTGGATAAAGAAGTAAAGCTGCAGTTAATTTTTCAGCAAAAAAGAAGTAGAGACAGTAAATGGTGATTCTTGTTGTTGTCTAGAAACTTAGGAAAAGTAATCAACAGGAGATACAATGGAAAAGGAAAGATTATTTTTTCTCTACAGACTGGAGAGATTTTTTTTATAATTATAGTACAATCACAATACAATCTGATGACTATTAATGACAATACAAATTCCATTTACAAAACCACTGACCAAGAATATGCTACTAACACTTGAAATCTTAAGCTACTATCAGCAATTCAAACCTTCTTTCATAAAATCTGCCAATACACTAAACATTTAAATTAAAATTTTATTATCAAAAATAATTCTAGATAATTTGGGTTATAAAGATAATACCTGCTCAATAAAAGTTATTCTGTTTACTCACGGAGCTTGAGTACGGGTAGTATATTCTTTGAATTCACTATCATGAATAGTGAAATAAGGTCGGAAATCACTGAAGTACTTTAATGGAGAAATGCAGCTGTGGAGCAGGAAAAATATGTAAAACAGTGGTCACAGAAACTAAAGGTCCTGCTCTGTAACTGGGTACAGTAGACAAGCAAGGGGAGAATATACGTATCTCAATACATGGCAAACTCATTTTAGGGAACTACAAGACAACTAGAAACATGCAATGGCATACAGAAAGAACACCAATGTTAGGGCAGAAGGAGGGGGAACTGGCCACGTGCCTTGATGAAACACTGACATGCATGCTACTAATATTTATCAGGGGATAAGTTCATGTAAGTGAAGAATGCTTGGTATGCAGAACAGAAACACAGATCCACACCGAATCTGACATTTTACTGTCCGTAAGATGGTGCTCTATCTATCTTCTGATAGGATTGTTACATGGATTGATGAAATAATGTGTGGGGAAATATACCAGAGAAGGGGAAAATGCTGCTGGCACCTCACTGCCAGGAGCTGACTACACTCACTTAATGAGGGCCAGTACGGTCTCTGACGATTCCGACGGTGATGGTGCCATCACCACGAGGGGCTCTCCCAATAGCACCAATTCCCACAGCATCTGACTATGAAGAAAAACTGGGCAGAAACACCTGCAAAGTGTTTACAACACACACATATTTTATTTATCCAATCCTGATTTCTAAATTCCTACATAATAATTATAAAAACTTCACAGTGATATAAATTCTTTCCATATTCTGTATTTTGGTGTGGCACACAAATTATACATAAAGATTTAAATTCCTCTTTTTTAAATGTATTTGGTACAGGGTCTCCACTATGCAGCTCACAGTAGCAGTGATCCTCCTGTTTTCAGCCTCTCCAGTGCTGGGACTGCAGGTGTGCACCACCAAGCCTGGTCTCATGGCCTGCTCAGGGCACCCATAGGGGACACCGGCACAGCACGTTGTGCCTGGGATTGAACCCCTCGCCCTGCGCTTGCCTAAGCACATGCTTAGTCTGCTGCACTACCTCGCTGGCCCTTCAATTCTTTTTTCATACATAGAAATATATATAAATTTGACTCATTCCAATTTTTATAAAATCATTCTTTTCTTTGGGCTCTTTGGTTTTTTGAGATAGATAGTGCAGGCTAACCTTGAATTCATTTTGTCACCCAGGCTGGCTTCAAATTTATAACAATCCTCCTGTCTCAGTATTTTAAATGCTGGGATTATAGGCATTCATCATCATACCTGGCTCAATTATTATAAAATGAAATGCAACACCCCGACACACAAAATAGCTGATGAGCAATAAGAGCGTACAATGGACCCCAGGCTGGCCCTGAAGTCACGGCAGTGCTGCCTCAGCCGCCTAGTCCTGGGATTACTGACATAATAACACACCTAGCTCAAAATGTATAATTTTAAAACTGTTTTACCATATGAATTTATTTTAATAATATTATGTTTGAATTTCCACTCTATTCTGAAGGAAACAAACGCATTTCACGAAGGGCATTGTGCTGGGGATGTAGCAGAGCACACGTGTAACATGTAGGAGGCCCGAGATTTGATCCCTAGAACCATAGAGATTAGCAATTAGAGCCTAGAGATGGACAGAAGAAGATAGAGATGGAGGGTTCTCTTAAATAGTTAAAAGCAGTATTAAGAAGGGGGGAAAAAGCAAAACAAGAAGTTTAATCCATAACTGACCATTAAACATCAACTGAGATAACTCACTACTTTGGACCAGAGAAAAAGCAGATTTTTTTGGAGGCAGGCTCTCACTGTGCAGACTGGGTGGGCCTTGCTCTCACTGTGAGCCCAGGCAGGCCTTGCATGCACAGGGAGCCCCAGCTCAGTCTCCCAGGTGCTGCCACTGGGTTTTACAAGGTGAAATAAATATTCTCATGTCATCTATAAGAACACCCATTATTTAAATAAATTAACAAGACAAAGCAAGAGATAAAAGGTAAAGTATGTTTTTACCTGAAAAGATCCACCTCATGAACAGTAGGTAAAATAAGAGATATGTGTGTATTTGCCTAAGAGATAAAAAGGAAAAGTAATACAGAAGATATGGTTAAGATTTGTAGACTTATTTTTTCAAAATATGCCTGTCTCATCCATGATCAATCAGCCTGCTGCCTGTCTACTTCATTCCTCCAGGAGCACCAGAAAGAGCAGGGGTCTTACTCATCTCCCACAGCCCAGTACAAGGCAGAAGGCACAGTACCAAGGATAAGGAGTGACCCAGGAGTGAGATGATAGACTAGTTCACAACTGTATAAAGTACGATCAAACTAGGTGATGTAAGTCACAGGAAAAAAAAAAAAAAAATCAGTCTTGGTACTGTTTTCCATTCTCACTCAGTTCAAAAACAAAGGGTGGGAGCTGGGGAGATGGCTTAGTAGAATAAGTACTTGCCTGGCAAGTGCAAGGGCCTGAGTTCAATTCCCAGTTCCACCAAAAAAAGAACAAAAGGAGTGTTAAGATACCAAAGAAAACATTCAGCTCCACCCATGAGCAGATGTTGTTTTCAGAGAAAGGAAAGGGAATCAAAACTACAAAATCTTTTTTATAGTCTCCTAAAATAAGAAGTCTTTGACTACTCTTCTAAGATAAAAGGTATTACCATAATTAAAACTTGTCAAAAAAATACCTTCCCCTTGTCCTAACTCCACAGTATAAATTCTAGGTTCTCCAGTGTCTACTGGAGAAATAACAAGAAACAAAAGAAAGCTGATTGTCAACTTATTGGAAAATTATTTTACAGGGTATTTCCATAATATCCAGAAACATATAACAAACCCAAGAAACCGTATTTGGTAGATTTAAAATTCTATGATCATTTACCATGTTCTACGCACTACCTGTTGAGTCAGTTGTGTTATCTGAGTGGTTCCAGGCTTGTCGTGACGTGTGGGAATCCGTACCTTAAAAAGATCAGAAATTATCTTTGGCTATAAATGAACAAGGGATTAGAAGGGCCCTATTCTGTCGCTATAAAGGTATACTCATCAATGCCTAAAAAGGTATTTAAAAATATATCAGATTAGCCTCGCATGGTGGTGTGTGCCTATAATTCCAGCACTAGGGAGGCTGAGGCAGGAAGATTTCCACAGAATTTAAAGCTGGCCTGGCTACATACCATAGCAAGACCTTGTCTGAAACAAAACAAAACAAAATGCAACAAACAAAAAACTTTATGTCATATGAAAACTCTACAGCTAAATTTATTTTTAGTCACAGAAAATGCAAGGTTTCCATATTCACAAAGAGAAATCACTCACCTGCTGAGAAGTAAATGTACCAAAAAACACTGATGTCCACAAAAAAGACATTAACATCAAACTGCTTGCTGTTTATTGTTCTAATCTTTGCTTCACTAATACACACACCCGAACACACCCTGGAGCTTGCCAAAGTTTTGGATAAATGCCACAGGAAACAATGAGCACTCTCAACCCAGGGCTATCAGTATAACTTTTAATGATTTCCCAAAGAAAAAATAGAATACACAAAAAAATGAGGAAGACTAAAGAGAGAATAAACATAAGTCCAATTTGATAGTGAATTACAAAGAACTTAAAGTACACTCACACAAAGTTTAAGAGTAAAATGCTATTTAAAAAAAAAAAAACCAACAACCCCCAGAATAACCCTAACAGAGAATACCCCAAGAAGAACACATTTGGATTGATATTACATGTTAAGATTCTTTACGACCACTCTTTACAGGAGTATGCCTGTAATCCTAGCACTTGGGAGGCAGGGGGATCCCTGCGAGTTCAAGGCCAGCCTGAACTACACAGGGAGTTCAAAGCTATCCTGAGCTACAGAGCGAGACTCTGTCTAAAAAATAAATACATAAATAAGATTATGACTAAGAACCAATGGCTCTCCCAATTTCTCTAATTTTTCTGTAATTGAAACTTAATTCTTCAAGTAATCTGTTTCTGCTATCACCCATCCCTGAAGGCACGGGAAGGGACAGACCTATAGTAGCAGAATCCTAGGAGGTGGCATTTGCATTCACAGGCCTCACGTGGGAAGCAAAGGTACCACAGACCTGTGGAATTGTGTCACTAACAGTCATATGAAACAGGACAAGTTTGATGTCTCTAATATTTCACATCAATGACAAACAAGTGAAAGCAATAACATGCGAAATGTTATTAAGAAAGCTAAAACCCATGTGTGAACTTCCCTACAAGTTATTCTATTTTTTGTATTTATTTATTTATAAGCCAGGCTGACCTTAAACTTAAGAGCAATCCTCCTGCCTCAGCCTCTCCAGTGTCCTACTGTACTACAAAGTTTTGTTTAAAAAGACACAAGTAGGCCCAAGTGTGGTGGTGCACACCTGTAATCCCAGCACTCAGGAGGCTAAGGCAGGAGAATCACGGAGAGTTTGAGTATAGCCTGGGCTACATAGTGAGGTCAGGCATTCAAGGCCAGCCTGAACTCCATAGTAAGAGAGAGTGAGAGAGAGAGAGAGAGAGACAAAAAGAGAAAGAGAAAGAGAAAGAAGAGAGGGAGGAAGGAAGAAAAGGAAGGAAAGAAGGAAGGAAGGAAGGAGACAGGAATGGAATGGAATAGGATAGGATATAGGATAGCATAGCATACCATTGCATTGCATAGCATAGCACAGAATGAGACATGTGAGATAGCTATGTATCAGTGACACTAAATCTTTTAGAGTACCCAAAATGCAGCCCAAAACCCACTTTATCCCAAACTGCCAACACTGCAATTAAACTTGAATACCAAGATTTTAGTTTAGAAAACATAACTCATATATTAACATTTTTTGTCTTAAATGAAAAACAGCAACAGGCATGCCCCAGGTTTGCCACTAGTGCTATGAGCCATTACCTTCATTACCACTCCCATGATAGGCAGGTGCAGTGTTTTCCCTGGCACTGGGGCAGGCCATCTATCAACATCATTACATGCTGAAAAATATAACACAATGTTTTCTTATTACAAATATTAAAGTATTAAAATAAGGCATTACAAAAACTTTACTTTCTGTAAAGCAGGAAAGATACAGTGGGAAGAATAGAAAGTAAAAGTAATACTGTGATGAAAATATCTTACATTTCACTAGGAAAAACATGTTCTAGGTAGGATATAAATTGGTTAATACTTTTTTCCTTAGCAGATGAAGATTGAACCCAGGACCACACAGATGTTAAGCAAGCCTTCTAACCACTGAGTTAGACTTCTATATCCCACACTTTTTCAGTTGTTTTGCTGTGCTGTTTAGGGATAAGATCTCACCGAGGTGCCCAGACCAGCCACCAACTTCAGTTCTCCTGCCTTAGCCTCTCACATCAACAAGATTACAAGCAGGTGCTGTCATGAGTATCAATAAAATTTATTCATTTATTTATTTGGTGGAACCGGGGATTGAATTCAGGCCCTTGCGCTTGACAGGGAAGTGCTTATTCCACTGAGCCATCTCCCTGGCCCCTGGCAATAAAATTTTTGAAAGAGACAAATGAATAGGTTTAAAGAAAGTTTTTTTTATTGATTTATTACTGCTAAAATTAGCTAAAATTAAAAGCCTGGTGTGGTGGCACATCTCTGTAATCCAACACCTGGAGGATGAACCAGGAGGATCACTGTAATTTAGAGACCTGCCTGGACACATAGTAAGTCCAGGGTCAGCTGGAAATGAGACTGTCTCAGAACAAACCAAACTTAATCAATTAATTAAATCAACTACAAGTGCACATTATCTGGTTGGGGCCATCCAGTTATATCAAATTACTAGTGAGTTCCATTTCACAGTATGTGAGAACTGGCAACTCAAAATTCATTCCTTATTTCCTAATAAATGGACACCATCTATGTTGTGAGAGGTGATAATAACAAGTATTATTTTTTAGGGTTTGTAGGAAAAAGATGCCAAATAATTTTGTATCTCTCCATCATATACTCTTTACATTACCTTCCAATTTTTTAAGGTCAATTTTTTGGTAAAAGTTTAAACATTTCATAAAGGTATATAATTTATACAATGTTTAACTTACCCGCTTCCAAATAAGGTTCATTCTTTTCAAAATACTCTGGTGCTATCTGTTTCAGCACAGTGTGAAAAAAATGAGTATAAGGTAGTTTGCTGATCAAAACTAATGACTAGGAGAAAAGAAAGAAACAACTTTTAGAAATTGTCTAATTATTGCAATTTAAGTCTGCTATTCACATTTTTCAAGAGCAATTACAAATTAAATTCAACAAAAAGTGTGGATTTCAAAATACAAAGGCTGGGCCAGGCAAATAGCTCAGCAGATTAAAGTGCCTGCAAGCAGGCATAAGGGCTGGGGGTTTGATCCCTGGGCCTGCTGTGCCAGCCCCGTCCCCTGCGGCACACTGAGACAGCAATTGAGAATGGGCATGGTGGTACCTGTGCCTGTAATCCCAGCTCTTGGGAGGCTGAAAACAGGTGGATCACTCTAGTACATCTGTGTAGCGTGACCCTGCAGACCCTGCACTAAATAAAAAAAAAAAAATCCTGGGCGTGGGGATACACGCCTATAATCCCAACACTCAGAAGGCTCAGGCAGCAGAATCACTGTGAGTCTGAGACCAGCCTGGGCTACAAAGTGAGCTCCAGGACAACCTGAAGTGCATAGCGATACCCTGTTACAAAAAGACAAAAAACAAAGCAAAAAAAAAAAAAAAAAAAGGTTTTTTTGAAAAATTATTCTTTATCTTTCCATCCTGCATCATTTAGTAGTCAGGGAACATTCTAGTTATAAACAGTAAAGATGTGTTCTACTAGCTAGGATTAAAGAGAATGTACTCATTTTACCTTATTTATTCTTTTTAAAAGACTGTACATTTAGAATGAAAATAATTGCTAAGGTGTTGTTAAAGTTTATTTACTGTCATTCAATGAAAGACACTGTAGAGCTGGATATGGTCGTGCATGCCTATAATCCCAGCACTGGGGAGGCAGGAGGACTGCTGCAAGTTTGAGACCAGCCTGGGCTACAAAGTGAGTGCAAGGCCAGTCTGAGTATATAGCAAGACCCTGTCTCAAAAAGACCAAAAAAAAACTAAAAGCTTTTATTAGTTGTAACAATATAACAATCTATGAGGTTGGCAGGTTCCCCAGTTGTCTACAACGCCTGCTTGGGCAAAATCAGTCAGGGGCAAGAGACTACAGTTTGATCCCCAGAGCCACATCGCACAAAAGACCTACTCTTAAGGCAGCCAAGTCAGCAAAAAAGGGGGAGCCAGATAGCTCAGCAGATTAAAGCGCCTGCTTAAGCAGACTCAGCAGCCGGGGTTCAATCCTCCATGTGCAGTGCCAGCCTGTACTTGGGTCAGGCTGAGATGCGATTGAGACTGGGCATGGTGGCATGAGCTCTTGGGAGGCTGAACACAGGTGGGTCACTACAAATCCAATCTACGTATTGAGACCCTGTAGACCCTGTACTAAAACAACAGAACAAAAAAAAATTCTTTCAGTTATTCTAAAATGTTAAAATTAAGAAGACTTTTCCACATACTAACTGGAACTTATTATCAGGATTTATGCACAAAAATTCAACAGCACTTTAAAACTTAGGAACATGAATGTATAATCTAAAATTAGGCATGGTGGCATACAACTGTAATCCCAACACTTGGGAGCCTGAGGCAGGAGGCTTCCCATGAGTTGGAGGACAGCCTGGGCTATGTAGTGAGTTCATAGCCTGCCTGAACTACCCAGTGAGACCCTATCTCAAAAATAAAAAAAAAGCCGAGCATGGTGGTACATGCCTGTAATCCCAGCACTTGGGAGGCTGAGGCAGGATGATTGTTGTGAGTTCGAGACCAGCCTGAGCTACAAAGTGAGCTTAAGGCCAGCCTGAACTGCATAGTGAGACCCTGTCTCAAAAAGACAAAAGAAAAAAAAAAAGAAAAAAAAGTAGGGCTAGTGAGATAGTTCAGCTGACTAAGCATCTGCTTAGGCAAGCACAGGTACCAGGGTTTGATCTCTGTTCCTAGTATGCATGGTCCACACCTGTAATCCCAGCACTGGGGAGGCTAAAATTAGGAGGATCACCACAAGTCTGAGCTGTGTAGTGAGATCCTATACCAAATACATAAATGCAAAAAAAAAAAAAAAAAAAAAAAAAAAAAAAAAAAAAAAAGCATAATCTAAAAAATAGTACATTTAAATGAAATACTTAAAACTTTAAAAACTGTTAAATCTGTTTCTATTTTTTAATTAATTTATTTATTTTTAATGTATTTAGTACAAGGTCTACAGGGTCTCACTACACAGATTAAACTCAGTGATCTTCCTGTGTTCAGCCTCCCAAGTGCTGGGATTACAGGCAGTGCACCACCACACCCTATCTCAATCACTGTATCAGCGGTATCTCGTCCGGGGCTGTGGCACAGCACCTAGGATCTCTCACCCTGTCCCTGCACCTGCTTAAGCAGGTGATTTAGTCTGCTGAGGTACCTGGCTGGCCCTCTTTTTTTTTTTTTTAAGTAACAGAGGTTAGGAGAAGAACAGATTTACTGGAGAAAGAAAGCTCCTGAAAGAGACAGAAGAGGGTCTCAAGTGGGTTGCCCTATTTCTGTTTTTCTAATCACAATATAAAAATATTAAAATGGGGCATGCCTATAATTCTAGCACTTGGAAGGCTGAGGCAGGAGGATCATGAGAGTTCAAGACCAGCTTGGGCTACAAAGTGAGCTCAAGGCCAGCCTGTCTCAAGATGACAAAGAAAAAAATTTATTAGCATACACAACAATTACCTTCTGAAAATAGCCTCTCTTAAGAGATTTATCTCGAACTTGTCGAAAATACACATATCCATAAAAATAAGCAGGGTCTTTCTATAAAAGAAGTGAAAAGAAGTATGTTATTTTTATGTGTCTATGTACATATATAAACACACACACACATATATAGTCATCTTTAACATTAAGTTCCTTTATAAATCCCAATCAAAATGTGAGATATATATAAATAACTAGTTATGGTTTTCTATCAATAAACAATAATTATGACAGCAGTTGCCACAAAAAAATTTGCAAATCTTCCCCGACAAAAGACCTATAATTTAATATTAAGACTTACATCTCAGTTTATATTCATGATTCATACATATAATAGTTATGGAAGTTAGAAAATAACCAAATTCTATATTTTTCCCAAAGTTATCTTTTTTTTAAATTCTGCCATATTGTATTTCAATTTTGAATTTGTCAGGGATATAAGTTGTCAATCTCCTGAAGTGTCCTAATATAAAATTTCAAGAGAGAAAATAAGAGGCACTACATGTTAATCTGAATCATATATACTACTCAGTTTTATGTTAGCCCAATAATAATGAAACTTTCTGAGTGTTTTTTAACACACAATTTGAAAGGACACTGTACTGGAAAAACCTATGAGATCCTAATGAAATAAACTATGGTTCTATTCCTTATTTGAATGGTATTCTTTCGGTAAGTATAACCTCCTTCAAGGGAATTATGTTGTCATAAAGAGATGCATAAGCCAGTTGTTTAAGGAGATTACAATCTGGGAAGGATATAAAAAGCACAAAAAATGATTATTATGTAATAGAAGGGTAGGTTCCAGGAAAAAAGCACAGATTGTTACAGGAAGGTCAAGAGAGAAGAATAATGACCACAAGTAGTTGATTTTTGCCTGGGTATTGAAGGATGGATACGATTTATTCATGTCTTTGAAGAC
The DNA here is from genome assembly GCA_004027165.1 of Ctenomys sociabilis. Taxonomy (NCBI): domain Eukaryota; kingdom Metazoa; phylum Chordata; class Mammalia; order Rodentia; family Ctenomyidae; genus Ctenomys; species Ctenomys sociabilis. The sequence continues at coordinate 56,463 of PVKA01007333.1, forward strand.
AAAGACATTGAAGATTTAGAGGGCCAAAGTTTGAGCAAAAACACAAGGTTTCTTTAAAAAAACCCACATAGGGCTGGTGCAAAGGCATAATGCCTGCCAGGAAGCAAAAGGAGTTGAACTGTATTTCTAGGAGAGGAGAAAGAGAAAAAGGGATGGGGGAGGGGGAGGGAAGAAAAATTCCACATAGTTCAATTTAGGTAAACTATAGCACAACTGTACAGGAAGAAGGTGGAAACTGGAAAGGTAAAAGCTCTTATTTTGATAGCTCCAAATACTGAGGACAAGAGAACATTAGTACTTTACCCATTCATCAATTGCTCATCATTTTATATTCTATTTGGTTTTATACTATAGCTATACTTTAGTGGGCAACATTTTGTAAGATACATCTTTAGACAAGCTTCTTTCCCTCACTGGCCCTCATTTCCCTCATCTACAGAAGGAACTCTCTCAGAGAATTGTATAGAGGATTGATGTGACAATATATTCTTATACATAGTGTCCAGCACACAAAATGCCTTCATATTTAATAGCTATTATTGGGCCAGGGAGATAGCTCAGTGGCATAAGCACCTGCCTGGTAATTACAAGGTCCTAAGTTTGATCTCTGGTACCCAAAAAAAACCAAACAAAAAACTATTATTGTCACTGATAGGAAGAGAATGTTTAAGACACATTCCTAAGATAGGTATTTTTGTGGAGAGAGGGTTCCTGCCACAAGTAGAACAGGAAAGTCAACTGCAATGGCTGACTTCAGGCCAGTGACAACAAGTTCATACTGAATGTGCTGACAGGATAGCCAGGATGAAATGTTCCTCATGCAGCTAGAGATGTAAGCATAGAGTGCCAAGGAGAGAAGCATCTAGATTCTAACATCATCTGAATTATTAAAATTGTTTCAATAAACAGTAACTGTAAACAAAGCTCATTAGGAAATCAAAAAGAAACAGCTAGATACTAAAGTACAGATACTGAGGCATAAAGGGTCACCACTGGGCACAACTACTCCAATTCTGGATGGTATGGACTGTTCAGTGCCACACCACCTCCCACATCTAAACAAAAAAAAAATCTTTTTTTTGTCTTTTTGAGACAGGGTCTCACTATGCAGTTCAGGCTGGCCTTAAGCTCACTTTGTAGCTCAGGCTGGTCTTGAACTCACAACAATCCTCCTGCCTCAGCCTCCCGAGTGCTGGGATTACAGGCATGTGCCACCATGCCCGGCTCTAAACAAAAAATTATTAACCAAAGAAAATCACCTCAGCATTCTCCTCCATTTCTGTAACTCACAATGGCATTATATGTGTGAAGAGCAACAACTTTACACAGTCTCAATCACTCACATGCTGAAATCTCAGTCTCTTAAGAAGTTTGGCCATATAATAAAGTAACAAAAGTCAAATATTTCTAAATGCTCTAAGGTAACTGAGAAAATGAGCTCTGATGTAACAGGTTCTGACAGTTTCTTCTCCCGTGAACATGTGTCTATAACTACTTTCCAACCTTTAAGTAAACTGGCAAATCTTTGTCAAACTGATCCAGAAGACAATGCAGCGACACCCTCCTCCCCGAAGACTGTCGAAATCTAAAACAAAACTGGGTGTCTCCAAGACAACCTAATGCAAACAAAAATGAAACAAAGTAAGGATAATTTGGTAGAAGATTCATTTATCCAGTTGCTTCATTTGTAGAGCTGAAAGAATTGTACAAGCATTACACACATTCTGTCAGGTTTTAGAGAAGGAAAAGAGATCCTAGAAGTTCATGTGCCTTGCTCAAAACCATTTTTGCTGAATAAAAGCAAAGCCACAAGTGAAACATATCTTAACTCATAAGTCTCTTTGATTTTTCTATTTCATTTTCCCAATGCAATTAAAAATTTTGAGAATCTACCTAGTATAATGCTTACTCACAAGTATAATGCTAAGCAAAACAAACAAAACATAAATCTAAGCAGGTAAAACAAAATTTATGTCAACCACAGTGATACATTCATACTCAAATTTACACTGGCACAATTTGTAACAGCTAAATCTTGGAATAGCCCAAATGCCCACCAACAATCAACTGATAAAGAAGATGTGGGGGGTTTTAATACAATGGACTCTTCCATAAAGAAGGACAAGCTTGAGACATTTCTAGGCAAATGGATGCACCCTGAGACCACACTCTTAAGTGAAATAAACCAGACACACACATATGAATACCACACTGTTTCTCTGGTGTCAAAAATTGAAAGTGTAAATAGGGACCAAAAGTTTATAATAGATAATGTGAAATTGAAAGAAAACATTCAAATGGGGAGAGGAACAAGGCAAAGAGGAGGAAGAAAGGAAGGGAAAAGAAAACAAGAAAAAGAATGATAACACAGTTTTTGTAAATAAGGAGGGCAAGAAGGGAGGGGAGGGGAGAAGAGGGGAGAAGAACGGGGAAAAAAGAACCAAATTATATCACATACAAGTATGGGATCAGTATGAATGGTATCATTATGCATGCTTAAAACATATTAATAAACTTAATTTAAAAACAGAAAAGTAAGGGCCAGCCAGATAGCTCAATGAACTAAAGCACCTGCTTAGGAAGGCATGGGGACTGGAGTTCCATAGCTAGCATGCCATGCTGGCCCCACCCATGGTGGTGGTGTGTGCCTGTAATCCCAGAGCTTATGAGGCTGAAAACAGGAGGATCACTATGAGTCCTATTTGTGTAGTGAGACCCTGTAGACCCTGTACTAAAATACATTAAAAAATAAAATAAAATAAAGGAAAGTGGGCACAGTGGTCCGCTGTGAGTATAAGAACATTATCACAGAAGTCTGGGAAGCTGAAACAAGAGACTGCAAGCCCATCCAAGGCTACTTAGCTCCTTAATGAGACCCTGTCTCATAACAGTAAAAAAGATTTGAGGTACAGTAACTCAGTGCAAAGACTCTGGGCACAATCCTCAATTATGGGGGTAGAAACAAACTTGCAAATGAGCACTGCACTTAGACATGGGAGAAGAATGAGAGGATCCGGCACAGAGGGACTTTCGAGGTGTTGGCGAAGTTCTGCTTCTTGACCTTGCATTTGTTTTATATTTCACAATGAAAATCTTTTTTTTTTCATTGTGCTACAGATCAATCCCAGGCCGTGTCTAGTCTAGGAATAGGATCTACTACTGATCCACACTCTCAGCCTGAAGAAATGTTCTTTTAAAAAGATATAATACAGCTGCGCATGGTGGCACATGCCTGTAATCCCAGCATTTAGGAGGCTGAGGCAGGAGGATTGCCATAAACTCAAGGCCAGCCTGGGCCACACTGTGAGTTTAAGGCCAACCAGAACTATATAGTGAGACCTTGTCTCAAAAAGGATAGAAGTCTATGAAAGAGACTAAGCAATTAATTTACTGCTTTAATCATCTGAATTAAAAACAAAATTTTTTTTTTGTCTTGTTTTTGAGACAGGGTCTCACTGTGCAGTTCAGGCTGGCCTCAAACTCACTTCGTAGCTCAGGCTGGTCTCGAACTCACAACAATCCTCCTGCCTCAGCCTCCCAGGTGCTGGGATTACAGGCACGCGCCACCACGCCCGGCTTTAAAAACAAATTTTTAAAACCTTAATAATTTTAATATCTTAAAATGTAAATTTTAATTGTCAGATAAAAAGTTTAAGTTATAAAAATGTATCTAAACTGGATAGCTCAGAGTGGTGGCGCATGCCTGTAATCCTAGCACTCAGGTGGCTGAGGTAGGAGGACAGCTGTAAGTTCACACTGAGCCTGGGCTAAATAATGAAATTTAAGGGCAACCTGTACTACACAGCAAGACCCTGTCTCAAAAATAAATAAAATAAACTATTAACATTATAATAAATATGAAATGTGTTCAATATCTGTTATTATTTATTACTAACATATTCACTTCTGACACTTTAGAAAAGAAACAGAAACTTCACAACATGCTTAACACATTTTAAAAACAGCATAGTACATATGTCTAAATGCAATACAGTCACATCTGAGTCAATACCTCTTTGGTAGTAGAAAAAAAAACCCAGCAGATTAAAAGCTGAGTCAATTCAGTTTCTTCATTTGTTCAAACAAATAGTTTAAAAAGTAAAGCATGGACATGAAACCTGAGATGAGAAACATACACACACACACACACACACACACACACACACACACAGTTCAGTTTTCTTCTAGTTTCTGGCTTTGTTTTGGTTGGTTTGCTTCTGAGACAGATTATCAGATACTGTGTAGTTCTGGCTTTGCCTTGGATTCACTATGTAGACAAGGCTGGCCCTGCCTCAGCCTCCCAAATGCTAGGATTACAGGTGTCCACCACTATGCCTGACCCTCAATTTTCCTCTTAGAAGACATTTAAATCTGTTTAAAAGATACACGTGTATGCGTGCGCACACACACACACACACACACACACACACGTAAACACTAATTTCTCTGACAGTGTTAGCAAGATAAAAAGATCAACAACCTAAAACTATAAAATCCATACAAGAAAACCTCAGGAAGAAGCCTGACTGGACTTGCCAACTATTCTCCCTCTGTCCCTCTCCCCCTCTCTCAAGTGCTTGGATCACAGGCTTGCACAGCCACAAGGCTCAGCCCCCTTTTTATTTTGAAACAAGTTCTCACCATGTAGCCCAGGCTAGGTTAGAACTTTCAATCCTCCTGCCTCCATCATTCACAATATTAGGATTACAGGTGTAAGCCAGCACACCTGGTTTATTTGTGGTTTGATGATGATAACCACACAAGTAGTAGTGGTGGTGGTGGTGGTGGTGATAAAAGATGTCTCTTAAGCTCACTTTCCTTAGTAAAAGCTAGAGGTCCTGTTAGATGATCTCTAGTCACTAATTCAGCAGTAACAAAGATTATAAGACAAAACTTCATGACTGACCTATGATTGTACTTAATTCCAAGCATGTTATCTAATATTTTCACTGAAAAAACGTAAGACCAAAAGGATATAACAGTTATGCTATGAACAACACTGCTTTCTCATTATTCACTTAAAAAATGGAAAAAAAAATCAAAAAATCAAAGCAAAGGGACTGGGGATATAGCTCAGTAGTCTAAGTACCTGTCTGGCAAGCGCAAGGACCCAAGTTCAATCCCTGGTACTGCATGCCGTGCCAGCCTTGGAACCCTAGGCACTATGAGTTGGAATTGTGCAGTGAGACCCTGTATCAAATAAATACATCTAAAAAAAAAATCTAAAAAAAAAAAAAAACCAAACCAAGAGCCAGCCAAATAGCTCAGCATATTGAAGCACCTTCTTAGGCAGACTCAGGGGCCAGGGGCTTCCATCCCTGGTGCCAGCCCCGCCCCTAGGGCATGCTGAGACAGCAACTGAGACTGGGTGTGGTGGCACGCACCTGTAATCCCAGTTTTGGGGAGGCTGTAAAACAGAAGGATCACTATGAGTCCAATCTATGTAGTGAGACCCTGTAGACACTGTACTAAATACAAAAACAAAAACAAAAAAATCCAGGCATGGTGGCACATACCTCTAATCCCAGCACTCAGGAGGCTGAGAGAGGATCGCTGTGAGTTCAAAGGCAACATAAGCTATATAGAGAGATCAAGGCCAGCCTAAAAAACACAATGAGACCCTACCTCAAAAACTACCTCCCTCCAAAAAAAATTAATATAAATGGACTTTTAAAATAAAAGATGTAAGCATTGATGTACATGATTTGTAAATTACAATTCTCCAAAGACAAAACTTAGCCCACATTCTTGGTCAAGAGCAATATACAGCTGGGTGTGGTGGCGCATGCCTGTAATCCCAGCACTTGGGAGGCTGAGGCAGGAGGATTGTTGTGAGTTCAAGACCAGCCTGAGCTACAAAGTGAGCTTAAGGCCAGACTGAACTGCACAGTGAGACCCTGTCTCAAAAGCTCAAAAAATAAAAATAACGAGCAATATATATATACTTTGTCTAAAAATACAATAATGGAACCTAAATCAGCCCTGTAAAACACCATAGCTTTAGTGTTGGATTTTGCTTTGTTTGAGACACAGTCTCTCTGTATAGTTAAGGCTGACCTTAACTCATTATGTAGCCCCGGCCAATTTCAAACTCAAGGCGATCTTGCCTTAGCCTCCCAAGTTCCAGGATTACAGGCATACTCCACCACTCTCAGCTTCAATAGCTTCAGTAAATGATTCATTTTCATTTATCTAACACAGTCTCTAATTGCTTCAAAAACAAAACTAAAATTTCTACACCTATAAACCTAGAAATCTTCTGTAATCTCTTTGTTTCTTTCTTTGAGAATGATGGGATTACAGGTGTATGCCATCACACTGAACTATGAACTGTAGTTCTCCAGTAACTATGTTCCTACAATAAAAATCCTATAGATTCCTAAGTCAAAAGTATAAAACTATTTTGTCACTATTTCAGAGTGTTTTTCCTTTCCAATAATTTAATAAGCAGTAATAGTTACTAAGTGCTTACTCTGGTGCCATGGCTGCTCTAACTGCTTTAGATAGATGAACTCATCTGGTCTTTATGCTTCTCAGACAGGTCTCATTTTTAGCCCTGTTTACAAGAAGGAAAGAAAAGCCCAGAAAGGCTACACAAAATCCAAAGGAACAAATCTTCAAATGGAAGGGCAAGATTTCAAACTCAAGAAGTCTGATTTGAACACTGAAACCCTTTACTACTACACCAAATCAAAATAGACTTCAAGGGGCCAGGGAGATGGCTCAGTGGAATAAGTGAGCCTGAGTTCAATCCCTGGTTCCACCAAAAAAATAATAATAACAATAATAATAATAATTAATAAATAAAACAAGCCGGGCGTGGTGGCGCAGGCCTGTAATCCCAGCACTTGGGAGGCTGAGGCAGGAGGATTGTTGTGAGTTCGAGACCAGCCTGAGCTACAAAGTGAGTTTAAGGCCTGCCTGAACTGCATAGTGAGACCCTGTCTCAAAAAGGCAAAAA
>PVKA01007333.1:63523-78546 GCA_004027165.1 Ctenomys sociabilis
AAAAAAAAAAAAAAAAAAAAAAAAAAAAAAAAAAAAAAAAAAAAAAAAAAAAAAAAAAAAAAAAAAAAAAAAAAAAAAAAAAAAAAAAAAAAAAAAAAAAAAAAAAAAAAAAAAAAAAAAAAAAAAAAAAAAAAAAAAAAAAAAAAAAAAAAAAAAAAAAAAAAAAAAAAGCAAAAAAAAAAAATAATAATAATAATAATAAAATAATAAATAAATAAATAAATAAAACAAAATAGACTTCAAAAATACTGGGGCCTGGGAGATGGCTCAGTAGAATAAGCACTTTCCTGGCAAGTGCAAGGTCCTAAGTTCAATCCTCAGTTCCGAAAAAAAAAAAAGATAATAAATAATTAAAACAAAATAGACTTCAAGAATACTACTTCTCTCATTTATATGACATCTCTGAGAAGTCAGGCCTGGTGTGCATCCCTATAAGCCCAGCACTAGGGAGGCTGAGGCAGGAGGATCACCTGAAGTTTAAGGCCAGCATGAACTATATAATTAGTTCAGGGCCACACTGTCTCAAAAACAAACAAACAAACAAACAAACCCCTCAAATAGGAAAATCCATAGAGACCAAAAGGCAGATAAAGGGCTGCCTGGGGTTGGGGCAAGGATGGTGGTAGGAACAGAAAAAAAAATGGAGCACAGTTTCTCTCTGGGGTGACAACAATCTTCTAAAATTGACTGTGGTGATAGCTGCCCAATTCTGTGACTCTATGAATCATCACTGGAGCGTACGGGCCTGAGGGTGCGGTCTAGGGTAAGGCGCTCACCTCGCCAGGCCCCCAAAAGCACACAGCAGCCATAAACCAGCTGTGGTGGTGCAGGGCCATAAGCCCAGCATTCAGGAGGTGTGAGGATCAAGGCAGCATGGACTGTAACAGTGAGTTTAAGCCCAGTCTGCTATGAATTGTATCCCAAAGTTATTTCTTTAGTGTTAATTTTGTTTCCTCATACTGTGATTTTATTTTATTTTTTTCATAATATTATTGAAGAACAAATAGCAATGAGACAGTTTCAAATCAAATTAGTAGGACAGATTCAATAATTAATATAATGCATATTGTTTTCTTAGTGATTATTTGTATGTAGTACAAGGTGCAGACATGATATTCTATTTACAAACACTATTAGAGCAGATCTCTCTACTCATTGAATTAAGAGAATATAGCAGTACACCTATCTTTTTTAGTGTTAATTTTTTATTCACAATTGGAGTAGAAATTGAACTCTTTTCTTCATGCCTAAAACTAAAACCCTTCTGAAAAAGATGGCTCAGATGGAGACCTCCTGAATTCACAGGCCCCTGTGCCACTGTTCACTCAAGGAACCAGTCTTTGCAGTCATGGACCTCCTTTACCAATGTCACATGGTGGGGCAGAAAGAGATCTTCTAGCCACATGTGGAGTGCATTACTGTAAGCCTCGCATTCAGCAAGCTGAGGCAGGAGGATTGCTGCAGGTCTTAGACCAGCCTGAGCTACCAGGGTAAGTGTACTACACAGTAAGACCCTGTCTCGAAAAAAGAAAAAGACAAAGAAAAAAGAAAAAAGAAGGGAGATCTCCTTCCATTTTAAAATTAATATTTTGCAGATTTAAAAAAAAATTGGTACAGGGTATCACTATGCAGCTCAGACTCATAGTAATCCTGCAGTTTTCAGCCTCTCCAGTGATAGATTACAGTCATGTGCTACCACACCTGGTCTCAGTGGCTGGCTTAGTGCAGATCGAACCCCAGTCCCTGGGCCTGCCTAAGCAGGCCCTTAGTCCACTGAGCTATCTTGCCTGCCTTTAAGATTAAACAGACACAGAGTATTTTGTAAGCTTCCTTTATCCCTGAAATTCAACTGAGACTGCAAAGTTAAGAACATCTCATACAAAAAATATCAAAGATTTGAGAAAAAAAAAAACAACAAAACTTTTATTTAGTTTGTTTTGAGACAGGGTCTCACTTCATTATTTTTTTTCAAGACTAGTGCTAATGCTTTTCAAGTTAAATTTCTACAACTGGCAGGATGACATGAGTGACTGAGGCCCAGACCACACAGCAGGGCATGCTCACCAGGCAGTCCCAATTACGCCACAGGCCAGATGCGACTTCCATCACTGCCTATCTTTGTACTTTCTTCATAAAAAAATATGGAATACTTCACAAATTTGCATGTCATCCTTGCACAGGGGCCATGCTAATGTTCTCTGTTTCATTCCAATTTTAGTATATGTGCTACCAAAGCGAGCACAGAGTCTCACTTTATAGTTCAGGCTCTCACTCAAATTCAGCAATTCTCCTGCCTCAGCCTCTGGAGTGCTGGGATTATAGGTATATGCCACCATGGTCAGCTAAAAATCTACTGTTTTATTTATTTATTTATTTTTATTTTTTCATGGAACCAGGGATTGAACTCAGGCCCTTGCCTTGCCAGGGAAGCACTTATTCCACCGAGTCATCTCCCCAGCCTCCTCATTTTATTTTTGAGACAGGGTCTTGCTGTATAATTCAGGCTAGATTTGAATTCACCATGTAACCCAGGCTAACCTCAAAAACAGTGGTTCTGCTGACTCAGCCCCCGCAAGTGCTGGGACAGGGGTACACACCCATACCAGGCTCACATCCAGCTTTTAACAGACAACTGTAACAAAAGGTATTTCTATATCGTCACAAAAAGTCACAGGTCAGAATGCATAAGACTGGGATAAAATCTCAAGTGCTCACTATTTGTTGGTCCTCAGCTCCCTGTAGTCACTTTCCCGTGATTACAGTGGCTGAACTAGAATTGTGGAGCTACAGCACTGTAGATTGGAGCTCCTTTACATGTAGTCTTCGCACTGATGTCAGTCTGCAAATTTTCCTCATTGGTCTATGACGAGTAAATACACAAGTCCAAACTAAACATTCAGCAACTTTTGTTGGGCCTAGCGGCACAATCTTATAATCCCAAACTATTTTGGCATTTTAAAGTTTCATTTTTCTAACAATTATTTAAATTGAATTTTACAAAAGTATTCGTTCACAAGAGATTTGCCACTTTAAAAATGCAACTAAACTTAGGCATGGTAGTACATACCTATATTCTCAGTACTCCGGGGAGCTGAGGCAAGATGATAACAAATCTAAACCCAGCCTGGGGAACCTAACCCAGTCTCAAAACACGGGAGGGAGGGACCTGGGGATACAAGGATACAGTTCAGTGGGAAAGCCCTGGATACAATCCCAGTAGAGGAAAAAACAAAAAACTCATAAGCAAAACAAAATCATGGCTCCTCAATACAGATAGTATGAGAAGTGTAAAGCACATGACAATGTGCCTGCAACTTAACAGAAAAAACAAAAATCTGCTGAGGACTAACCTTCAGATCCTTCAATGTTTCTAACTCTCTACCACCAGACATATTTAAAATAGAATGGTTACTACCCTTGGATACCCCAAACAGCATAGGTTTCAGGAATACCTAAATCCAGATGTTAATAGATATAATAAAAATCTGACAAATATGTTCCAGAGAGAAACTATATTTTAAACTTACACTCCTAAAGGCAAAAAGCTACTGGAATGGAATATACAATTGTAACCTGAACATAAACCAGTGTTTCCTCCAAATCACGAAAATGTAAAGGGGAATTGTAGGACTGGCACACCCTACCCTGGACATTCTGAAAGCATTTTTATCTGCAAAGCTTTCTGGGTTGTTTTTTTTTTTTAATCTGTATAACTTTTGGGGTTATTTTTATGTGTATAGTCCACAATGCTGTTTTACTTTTTCTTGGGTTTATAATGCAAACAAAACACCTCTGACTCCTTCCTAAAGTCTGTTCTACTATCTAGATTTTCTTTTACAGTAATAAAAGCTATTTGGGGAAAAATTAAAACCATTTCAAAGTTGGCACAGTTTTCCATTCCCATCTAAAAGACACATAAGAGAAACAAACTGGATAATCACAACTGGAATGTGTGACTTAAAAACATACAAAACCCAGTCTCTTGCCGCATAGATTAACAGCAATGCTCATCTGTTAGGATGGCAAGATGCCTACTCTCAAATTCTGTTGTCAATTTCACTTGTAAGCACCAACCACACTTTGGGTGAAATGAATCACACTTCATTTGATGTGTACTTTATTAAAAAGGCACTTAAGGGGGTCATTCCTCATAGAATGCACGATCCTGGGGAACCTGGCACTAAAGCACTAGTAGATGACCTGCTTCTAGATCAGGTTTTGTACATAGCAGAGCACTCCCTCACTGCAGTCTACTGGGAGTCAGCTTTGGGCACAAAGGCTTGTAAAATAAATAAATAGGTATTTAAAAATCTATATCATTCATTTATCTAAAATATTCTGGTGCCAGGAGATGGCTCCAAAGAATAAGTGTTTGCTTGGCAAGTGCAAGGGCCTGAGTTCAATCCCTGGTTCCACCAAAAAATGAAAAATAAAATATTGGAAAATTGATCTACATAGATGTACATATGAGTCTAAATGACACATAAAGGAGCCAGAGAAATAGCTCAGTGTTCTTAGTGCCCACATGTAAGTGCAAAGACCAGGGTTCAATCTCCAGTACTGCATGCCATGCTGTCCCCACACCAAGCTAGCCACAGAAACTGGGTAGGGTGGTACACGCCTATAATCCCAGTGGTGAGGAGGCTGAGATAGGAGGATCACTATGAGTCTAAGCTGTGTAGCAAGACCCTGTGCCAAATTTTAAAAAAAGACATGAAGAGACTACCTTAAAGCAAGATATTTATTTGTTTAATTATCTATTTATATTTTGAGTTGGGGGCTTGTTGTATAGTTCAGGTTGGCGTTGAAATTGCTATGTAGCCTCCTAGGCTGCCCTTGAAATTCTTCATGATCCTCCTGACAAAGTGCTGGAATTACAGGCAAGCACCATCATGCTCAATTAAAACTATTTTAAAAAGCTATCGAAACATCATAAAACTCATTTCTAGCCTTGACACATGGATGGGCATAATTTTCCTCTACTCTCTTAGGATTTGTGCATTAAATCAACCAAAAGAAGATCAACAAGAAAACGATTTCACAAGTATATGAAAGCATCAAACATACAAAATAAAAATCCTGAAAAAAATGAGACCTGTGAGTTTTTATACCATTTTAACAGTTTTTCAACTGCAGAGAAATGATTAAATGGGGGAAAGTTTGGGCTTCAAGGGGCAATAAACTGTGTCAAGGTAAATTATGCAAAAAACTAATGCAATTGATAAGGATTATCTTACTTATGCAGACACAAGAAATAGCCACCTCCAGTAAGTCTCCTAAAAAAACTCTTCCTAGTATGGCAAAGAAGTGAGGCCAGGAGACACCTTCATACAGAGAAACTCATGCCTTGTGTTCAGGCGTAGGGGAGGAGAGAGCACTTTTCATCTGCTGCTTCTCCACCACATTTAGCTCAAAATAATCTTCATGGTAAAAAGCTTATTTGGGAGAAAGGAGCATTTTCTAATCTCCTTCATGCGCATGTAAAGACAGGTAAAGAAACAAGTACAATGCGAGGCCTGGGAGATGGCTCAGTGGAATAAGTGCTTCCCTGACAAGTGCAAGGGCCTGAGTTCAATTCCCGGTTCCACCAAAAAAAATAAAACAAACAACAACAAAAAACAAAACAAAAAGTGCAATGCAACACACTTGAGATACCAAGCACCCTGCAGTCCACGCAGCTCAGTGCTCTAGAAAATCAATCTAAGACTCTACATTCAAAACTGTATGTGCATGTTTCACAAAGAAAATGTTACCTGAAAATGAGGGCAAATCCTACAAGACCTGCCTATCTACAAGACCTGCCTATCATTATTTCACTAATACACAAAAAAGCCAGGTGTAGTGGGTAGCACACAGCTAGCATTCTCGGAGGCTGAGGTAAAATAATTGGAAGTTTGAGCCAGCCTGGGCAATCTGGCAACTCAGCAAGACTCTAGTATCTAGTAACTGAAAAGACAAAAAAAAAAAAAAGTAGGGGCCAGGGATATAGCTCAATGGAATAAGTGTCTCCCTGACAAGTGCAAGGGCCTGAATTCAATCCCTGGGTCCGCAAAAAAAAAAAAAAAAAAAAAAAAAGCTAATGCATAGGCCCTAGCTAGGTTCAATCCCTAGTTCTGAGGGGAAAAAAAAAGAGGCAAAAACGATAGAATCTAATACTTACAGGTCAGAACAAAAGATCTACTAAATGCTATCAAACACAAATATCTAATTTATGAAGATAACAAGGTTCTTTCACATATTTCACCAAAGCTGATTTTCAACAATATATAGGGGAAAGCTCAAAGTATTTACATGGGAGAAAGATACCAAGAAAAATGTTTTTAATGTCAATGTTTCAAATCATATTAACTGAGCTAAATTAACAATACGTGAGAAATAATAACAAAAGGGAAGGAACTGGAATGACTGCTTCAGAGCATTCTGTGTTCTGTGTGTGGCCCACAAGGATGAATGCTCTGGTAAAAAGCTGTTTTGAAAGTAAAACACAAGAGATTGGGCTAGGGAGATGGCTCAGTGGAATAAACACTTCCCTGACAAGAGATAAACTAAAAGATATCAGCAATTAGGACCACACAGAGTCTGAAAAAGACCAGGAAAAATCAAGCTTAAGAAGTAAACACCTACGTGGTGTTTTTATACAAGAGCGCTCACTATTCCTACACCCTACCCTACATAGTACAGTAGCCCATACAAACTACTCCAATAATTCATGGCCGTGTTTCATAACTAGATTCACCCTCTTGTTACTTTTTTAAACTCATTGCTTTCAAAGAATTCCTGTCCAACAGGAATTTATTGCTTCTTGATGTTTTACCTCATCATACCATAAATTAGTTTCAAAAGTTGAACCATAAAATCAACAGTAACATAACTAGACCTCATTAAACTGGGAATTAGAATCACTAATTAGTTGGGCTGAAATTGAGTTTGTATTCTAATGTTATTTCAATTGATTTTCATATAGTAAGAGTATAACCCATGTTCTCAGTATAAACATTCAACATAAACACCACATGAAAAATAGTTACCTGAATTTGAATCTGGAAAAGACAAATAGCAAATATTGGTTTTCTGAAAAAGAAAACAAAAGCTATATATGCTGACATATATACACACACCAGTAAAAAACAGGAATATAATAGAATATACAAAACAATTTACTTACTTCTTTATCCGTAAGTTTAGAATGTTGAGGATAAATTACCTGGAAGAGAGAGTTAAATTTTGTTAGACAAGAACATTAGTAGGCTACAACATTTTAGTTGGCTATAATCAAATGACTTCAAGAAACACTACACAGCCAGGTATGGTGGCATTCACCTGCAGTCCTAGACCATTTGAGCCTAGCAGGTCAAGGCCTGTGTGGGCAGCAGACCTCATCTCAAAAAGCAAACAGACACACACACACACACACACACACACACACACTCATTTTAGCAGTGAAATGACAAGGTAAGACAACTGAATAGAATTTACATTAGGTTAAAAAAAATTTGAGGCTGGAGAGACAGCTCAGTGGAATAAGTGCACAAGGTCTGAGCTCAATCCCCGGTTCTGCCAAAAAAATAAAATAAAATTTGAGTCAAAATTATCTCTAACATTGGTAACATTCCAAATTATCAAGTAAAACTTACCAACTGAATAACTGATAACTCAAAGCTAATTTTTTGTAAACCTATAATCTAATGAAAACAAGCCAGATGTGTGTGTACACACCTGTAATCCCAGGATTTGTGAAGCTGTGGCAGGAGGATCATTGTGAGTTTAAGACCAGCTTGGGCTACAAAGTGAGCTCAAGGCCAGCCTGAACTGCATAGCAAGATCCTGTCTCAAAAAGACAAACAAATATTTTTTAAAAATTTTCCAGCTGAGATCTACTTCAAGAAATAATTTTCTGCTAAGTGTGGAAGCACATGCCTGTAATCCTACATCTGGGAGGCTGAGGCAGGAGGATCAAAAGTTTGAACCCAGACTGGGCAATTTAGCAACTTGGCAAAACCCTATATAAATAAATAAATAAATGGCTGATGCTCAGTGTGAAGGCCCTGGGTTCACTTACAAGCACTGAAAAAAAATTTTTTTTCAATTAATTTCAAGAGGTAATGTATATCATCAATTACTTATTGAGGCTGGGTGTGGTGGCGCATGCCTGTAATCCCAGCACTAGGGAGGCTGAGGCAGGAGGATTGTTGTGAGTTCGAGCCCAGCCTGAGCTACAAAGCGAGCTTAAGGCCAGCCTGAACTGCATAGTGAGACCCTGTCTCAAAAAGACAAAAAAAAAAAAAAAAAATTACTTATTGAGAAGGATAAGTTTGAGACATTTCTAGCTAAATGGATGCACGTTAGGACCATATATTTAAGCGAAATAAATTGGACACAAATGTAAATACCACATTGTTTGTCTGGTATGATAAATTGAAAAGGTAAATAAGCACCAAAATGCATAACAGATATTGTGAAACAGCAAGAAAATGTTCAAATGGGAAGGGAACGAGGGAGGGGGAAGGGGGAAAAGAGGGTGGAAATTAGAAAAAAAAGAAAAAAATGGAAACAAAATCTTTGTCAGTGAGGAGAAAAAGGGGTTGGAGGGAGAGGAATGGGGAAAAATCAAGCTATATCATGTAAGGCACAAATTTCCTATGATGAATGTGATCATTATGTATACCTGCATAATGTAGGTAGTTTTAGAAAGCTCAAGGGCCATTTTCTACCATAAAGCCTCCTCTAATTCCTTTAAATAATCACTATGCCTCTGTATAGGTTATTTAGCACTGCAGTGACCTTTGCCCCGCTGAAGAACGCAGTGCTCAGTCAGAGCCACGACTGCCAGAACAAGCACTAGTGAACACGAGACCCACACTGCCATGGCACAGCCATCCTGACTGAGCAGCTAAGCAATAAATTTGGCAACATCAAAAGTAGCGACTCAGTATTTCTGACTAGTTGACTGGCCTTATCCAGAGGGATCTCCAGGCACTGACAGATCTGCTTCTTCCCCATGGCACCAATTATCAAAGACCAGTGATTTTTCAAAAAGGATATCAGCTTGTGGTACTAAGAGGTTGAGAGTCAAGCCCACAGCATATACATACATGCACAATTCAGTATTCCCTGTGGCTCAGAAATGGACTACCTGCTCTTGTTTAACTCATTAGTTAATTCCTAGAGAACAGGGATTCTCATGTCTTTGGTGTGTGCCTGTGGTCCCAACTACCCAGTAGGCAGATATGGCTTGAACTCAACCATGTGGGCCAGGCTGAACAATTACAGAAGTCCTGTAGTCTATTTATTTGTTTCATTATTTCTTTTCGCTGTACCAGGGATTGAACTCAGGACCTTGCATTTGCCAGTCAGGCACTTAAGCCGCTGAGCTATATCCCCGGCCATGTAGTCTCTTACTTTAAAAAATTAAGAGAAAAAAAAAATGGAAAGGTTGGCACATACTAAACCTCTGATCCCATTTAGTAAGTAAACTGAGGCACAAAGATGACAACTCAGCCTGACCTAGGCAACTATAGCAAAACTATTCAAAATAAAAAGGGCTAAAGTTGCAGTGTGATGATAGCATGCCTGCCCACCATGCATGAACCCACAGGATCAATGTGGAGAAACAGTTCTCAAGCCAGACCTATGTTACCCGTGTCAGTGTCTTATAGACTGCTAGAGTTCAAGTTTGTCTACAGAAAATTCATGGTCCTCAGTGTGGTGGTATTTGGGAGACAGAACCTTTAAGAGCCTCACAGAAGATAATCAGGTCAGGATGGCAGCCTGAGAAAGAATTAATGATAATCTCCAGGAGTAGCTTAGTTCCTCAGAGGTGGGGTTGAGAATACAGCTCAGGGACACAACACTTGCCTAGCATGTACAAGGCTCTGCGTTTGAGCCTGACCACCACAAAAAAAAATAAAGACCTAACATACAGTGTCACCTCCCCTTCTCATATACGCTGCCACCACAGCGCCCTCGCCAGGACTGAGCAGATGTTAGTGCCAGGTTCTGGGATCTCCAAGACTGAGTTTATAAATCTCTTTATACATTACCACACTACAAGGTACTGCGTTACAGCAATAGAAAACAGACTACTACATAATTTGCTGTGTATGGCAGGTGCTAAACATTAAATAACCTATCCAAACTTTCTCGGTCCTCCTATTATATGACGCCACCTTCAAAACTGATCCTGTATTACTTATAAAGGTCTATGTAATTAGGCACTAATTTATATGAGTAATACTATGCATTTCAAATAAACTAGATCAAAAGGGAAATTATTTTATTATTTTCAGGGACACTTAATAATAGTTTAAATTTATGAAGTGTTTCCCTTGTGATGAGGCACTGTATTGCATTCACCAATCAAGCCTCACAAATACACTGAGAAGGGGCAACTGACATCACTTCAGCATTTGCCTGTAGTATGAAGTGTTACCACAATACCTACAATCAGGAAATTCAACATCACTGACACGGGTGACAGTAGTCTGGCTTGAGAACTGTTTCTCCAAACAAAAGAAGATGCCTTCTGTGCATTTTAAAGAATATTCAAGAATTCTGTCATCTGAGGGATGTTTTATTCACATACACAAAATAGCTTTAGTATTACTACAACTCTCAGTATCCCTTATCTGAAATGCTTGAAACTGAAGTATTACTAATGTGGGGCTGTTTCAGATTTTAGAGTATTTGCATAGACTTTACCAGTCAAGCACCCTACTACCAAAATAAAAATTCAAAACATTTTGAAACCTAAACCTTTAAAATTTAAAAATATTTTTAAAAATTTAGAAATATTTTAGTTTATGAAAAATAAACTTTTAGGGGCTGGCAAGATAGCTCAGCAGACTAAATACCTGCTAAGGTAAGCACAGGGACTGGAGCCCTACCCATGGGCATGCTGACCAGCCATAAGTCTGGGCGTGGTGGAACACACCTATAACCCCAGTGCTGGGGAGGTTGAAACAGGAGGATCACTATGAGTCTGAGCTGTGTAGTGAAACCTTGTACTAAATTCATTTAGAAAAAGAGAAAAATAAACTTTTGGAGCTACAGAGATACCTCCATGGCCTAAGCACCTGGCTGGCAAGTACAAGGAACCAGGTTCAATCCCCCATACCACACACCTGCAATCCCAACACTGAGGAGGCTGACATAACAGGATCACTACAAATCCAGGCTCCACAGTGAGACCCTATATCAAATAAATAAATTTTAAAAAAGAAAATAAACTTTTGAACTGGGTGTGGTGTTGCATATCCATAATGCCAGCACTCAGGAGTCTGAGGCAAGAGGATTATTGTGAGTTCGAGACCAGAATGAGCTACAAGATGAGCTCAAGGCTTTCTGAACTACATAGTGAAGCCCTATCTCAAAAAGACAAAAACAAAGGATGGACAGATGGAAAAAAGAAAAAAGAAAGGAAAAGAAAAGAAAAGAAAGGCAGGCAAGCAGGCAGACGGATTCAAGGTTTCAGATTTTTGTATTTTGGGGTTAGAGATGCTCAAGATATAAGGTAAAAAAATGGGAATAAAAAGCAAGCTATCATTATCAATAAATTAGAAGTTAAATTATCACTTGCATTTAATATGTCTAATTATTTCAGTTTTCTTTAAATAGTAAACAAAAATAAAAAATACTTTTTGTCAGAATACCATAGTAGCAGAAAAAAATCATACTTTGGAGTAAAAAAACATTGGGTTCAAATCTTAGCTGAAGTGTATAATTTAGGGCAAGTTACCTCTAAATTTCAGCTTTTTATTTAAAAAGGTTTATTGGTACATGCCTGCAGTGCTAGCACTCTGAGAGGCTGAGACGGATGGATAAAAATTAAGAATAAAAACGTTGAACATCTCTAGTGCTTCTAATACCCATTTGTTTTCCAGTTTTCTTAATAAACTACTAGCTAGCACCATAAATGAATAATACACTAATGAAAAATAAATTGTAATATGGAATTATGAGAAAGCAATCAAACATTAATGGGCAGTCAAAAGTAGATCAAGGGCCAGGGAGATGGCTTAGTAGAATAAGTGCTTCCCTGGCGAGCACAAGAGCCTGAGTTCAAACCCCAGTTCCACCAAAAAAAAAAAAAAAAAAAGTAGATCAATTATCCCACCTCTAACATGTCAACTAATCAAAATATCTCAAGCCAGTTCTCAAACATTTTATCCCCCATGAGCTTTTTGCACTCTTAAGATTTTTTTGAGGTCCCCAAAAGCTTTCATTTATGTGAACTATATCTCTCAACATTCACCATATTAGAAACAAAAGGTAATCATTTACACAGCACTCAGGAGGCTGAGGCAGGAGGATCCTAGATCCTGTCTCCAATTTTTTTTTTTTTTATGTTAAAAAATAAAAGCAGGGTCGTCAAGATAGCTCAATGGACTAAGCACCTGCTTAGGCAAGCACAGGGACCAGGGTTCAATCCCAGGCACCACATGCTGCACCGGCCCTGCCCCCCAGGTGTGCTGAGCCAGCCACTGACTGAGACAGGGCTTGATGGTGCACACCTGTAATCCTAGAGCTGGGAAGGCTGACTACAGGAGGATCACTATGAGTCTGAGCTTCGTAGTGAGACTCTGTACCATGTACCAAATACATAAAAATAAAAATAAAAGCAATCAGCTGGGCATGGTGGTGCGTGGTGTGATCCCAGCACTTGGGAGGCAAAGACAGGAGGATTGCTGCAAGTTTGAGGTCAGCCTGGGCTACACAGTGAACTCCAGGCCAGTCTTAGTTACATAGCAAGACCCTATCTCAAAAAAAAATAAAAGCAATCATTTAAAAATACTTAAATTATCCTAAAAATGTCAATCTGTTACTTGCTAACATACTCTTTTTCAGGACAAATGATTATATATCCCCCCCCAAAAGAAACTAGAATCTTTAGGGAAATAGGGTACAGTTTACATGCAATTGTCCATGTGTCACATCATCGATTATAGTCAACACAAAAACCATAAATGATTTGTGAAATACTAGTTGGGTAGAAGGATGTCACAGTACATCCAGATTGGGATTCCATAATTTTATAACAGAATTACAGGTTAGAAATACCAAAGTAGTATAAAATCTGGGGGCCCAAGAAGCTAAAGGAGTTACTAAAGGCTTAAAGTTCAAATAACAGAACTGTACCAAGCTACCACAAAGTACTATTGATTCACAAGGAAATTTTAGGGAAACTATGATTATGCAGCATTTCTTCTACCATAATGGTCCAGCTTTTGCTGCTAGATTGTACTAACTCCATGAAGGGAGGAATGACCAACCCAGGCTTCATGTCCAGAATATATGAATACATCTGGAATATAATTTTCCAATAAATACTGGCTGAATAGATGGGTTAAGGAGATACCAGGGCAATATATACACATTTCAGTTAAAACAGTAACTTGCTGAGGATTAAATACTGGAGCTATGAGTCACCCAGTTTAAGAGAAAAAAACACAAGCAAAAGAAACAACTCTTGGGCTGGGGAGATAGTTCAGTGGTTTAAGCGCCTGCCTGGAAAGCCAAGGACCTGAGTTTGATCCTCAGTACCACATGCCACACAGGCCAGAACAGTGTGGTGGTGCACGCCTGTAATCCTTAAGCTGGGGAGCTGAGACAGTAGCAAGATGCTGTACCAAATAAAAGATGAAAGCAAGCAAGCAAGTCTTCATTGTAATAGCCCTTATCCTTTTCAGAAAAATAAACAAACCTTACTAAGCTCAAGAAAACGGGGCCGGGGAGATGGCTCAGTGGAATAAGCACTTCCCTGGCAAGCACAAGAGCCTGAGTTTAATCCCCAGTTCCACCAAAAAAAAAAGAAAACTGATAACTACAGTAGGCTTCACCTTGCCAGGGGATAAGCAGAGAAGCAGTATTGATCCAAAAAATCAGAAGAGGAAAAGAAAGGAGATTCAATTCTGCTAATTGTGTGTGTGTGTGTGTGTGTGTGTGTGTGTGTGTGTGTGTGTTACCAGGGGTTGAACACAGAGCATCTCCACTGAGTGCTACATTCCCAGCCTTTTTAATTTTTATTTATTTATTTTTTGAGACAGGGTCTCACTAAATTGCTACATTGCCTAGGCTGGACTTTAACTTGTGACCCTTTTGTCTCAGTCCCCCCAAAATGCTGAGATCACAGTCACGCACAGCAATTGCTCTTCTGTGAACGGCATGACAGTTTCTCCTTGTCTGCATATGTGGACAAGACTCCATCCACATAATGTCTCAGTTACTTTTCTCTAGTTGTTGGGACAAAGTACCTAACATCCAAAATTAGGGGAAGAAAGGTTTATTTAGCTCAGAGTTAGTGGAGGTTTCAGTCCATACTCAGCAGGCTCCAAGGCAGAGTGGCACATAGAAGAGGGCAGCCTATCGTGGCATCAGAAAACAGCAAAGAGCAAAGGGAGAAGCAGCAGCTGCAGCAATTAGCAAGCCTCTCTTCTCCCTTTACATTTGTATGCAGATTATCTGCAGGGCATGAGTAGCACTCACATCCATAATCCCAGCACTGGATCAAGAATTAATCACAAACTCTAGGAGCTGCCCCATGACTACATGAGGCTTTGGGGGAGACACCTAGACATACATGACATACAAAGCTATCTTATGGTCTAATATATTAAAAAGTGTTCAGGACCTGGGCTCAGTGGCAGCATATGTGCTTAACATGCACAAAGCCCTGGGTTTAATGCCTAGCCCAACCCCCCCCCCAAAAGTAGCTCAGTTACAAGAGGCCTTGAGTTCAACATCTTCATTTTTTTTAAGAGGAAAACACTAATCAGAATGAAATGTCTAACTCCATATCTCTCCAAAAATAAATAAGCTGTCCTAATTTTCATAGGTAATTTAATTGATCTAAAATTATTTTCAAGCCGGGCGTGGTGGCGCATGCCTGTAATCCCAGCACTCGGGAGGCTGAGGCAGGTGGATTGTTGTGAGTTCGAGACCAGCCTGAGCTACAAAGTGAGCTCAAGGCCAGCCTGAACTGCATAGTGAGACCTTGTCTCAAAAAGACAAAAAAAAAAATAAATAAA